>LJIJ01000559.1:0-98188 GCA_001718145.1 Orchesella cincta
ATATTTTCATGATGATCAGTCTTGACTTGGCTGCTGATTCACCGAAAGATGTTTATGATTAACTGGTGGCTTAAATTACATTCAATAGAGCTCCCAACTCCAACAAATAGTGACGAATAGCTTGGTCTAGACAAAAATGGGGAAAAGGGTTAATACCAAGATAAATTAGAAAATAATTAATTATTTCACTAAAAAACTCACCCCCTCAATATAATTCCGCTTGCTTATCTTCTCATTCTGAGAATGTGCCCCATCATCCGCCTGGCCCATCGGGAGGAGCATCACATTCTTCCCAGTCACCTCCTGAAAAACAATCGTGATCGGGATGGAACCCCCACTCCGAGTCATGATGGGCTTGACTCCGTACACGAACTCGGTGGCTTTTACTGCAGCGACATAATTAGGATGATTGTAATCCGAGATGAAAGGTCTTCCACCGTGTCCCATTGAAACCACCATCTTATTTGGACTTCCCCTTTGTTCCCACTTAGTTTCCAGATAGGATTTCACAATCTTCCCAATCTTATCCGGTCCTGGTTGGCGACCAACCGAATGGAAAACTTTCCAATGACTTTGCGAGGGATCACTGTCTTCGCTCCAGGATCGGAGAAGGCTCCTTCAATGCCGTGAAGGGAGAGGGCTGGATAACGCCAGCGAGACATGAGGGTAGACTTCTTACAGGAGGGATTCACCAAGGCCCGAACTCCAGCCTCGTTTTGGAAAGTTTTGGGATCGAAATCAATGTCGTCGTAGAGTCTGCTCTCTCCTCGGTGAGTTTTAGGACGTCGTCCATCACCCCCGGGATTTGGATGGTGCCTTTCACATCCACGAGCTGGTCCAGCAGCCAAATCAAGTCGGGGAGAGCTTCATGCCTTCAAAACCACCAAAATTAATCAAAACTAATAAATTAGTTTTACGCTTGTTTTATCTTTATTTCTTACACAGCTCCGCCAAAAACTCCACTATGAAGGTCCTTTGTTCCACACTCCACCTCCACAGAGAAATAGCTCAGTCCCCGAAGTCCATAAGTCAAACACGGAGTCTGAGTTCCAATCCAGTAGTTATCCGAAATCGTAACAACATCCACATCCTTCAGAAAAGTGTCCTTGAGAGAAATCAACATCTCCTCAAGCCCCTCCGAGCCGACCTCTTCCATACACTCAAAAAACTATCTTGATATTCACCGGGATTTCCACTCCCACCTTCTGAAACGCTTCGACAGCATGGAGCCATCCCAAAACCGGTCCTTTATCATCAGTTGACCCTCTTCCATACAGATTTCCATTGGGGCTTCCGTGAGGGTGAATGGCTCATAATCCCATCCATCGCTGGTCTTTGCAGGCTGAACATCAAGGTGCCGTAGATAAGCACCGTTTTCTTGGAGGGATCACTCCCCAGGAAGCCAGTTAAAATGGGAGGAAGTTGGAGGATCTTCCCTTCCACCTCGTGATTCTCCTGCTGACGGATTTCCGTGTGTGAAACCAGCGCCTTTGAGTTTGGAATCGGTCCAGCTCACCATTTGGAAGCAGGAAGGGCGGCTAGCCGCCCAGCAGGAGACGGAGGGGATCTCAACAGCCTCCTTCAGGTTCGAGATGAATTGGGACTTGTTGTCCTCAATGTACCTGAAAATAAAAGGTCAAAAATGAGATTCCCACTGCTAAACTGGCTAATTGTAATCAATCCAACTCCACATAAAATACTCACTTGCCACAGCTATCTCACGAAAGATTCCTCCGCTGCCATTTTCCCTCCTAACAGCTAGAGCATTACTTAGCATATATTTGCTACAGCATAGCAAATATATTGGCTATCGTTTTTGCGTAGCAATATATTGCTACGATAGCAATATATTGCTACCAGTTCACGTAGCAATATATTGCTACCTTATCATTTTCATGCGGTTGACAAGGGTTTACAGCAAAACTGATGCTTTCATTGGAAAGAGCGTACCCGAATTGCTATATAGCGTTAATATCAACCTCAGTCAACCATAAATAAACTTTTTATGAGAAAAAATCATTTCTGTCGACCTACCCGTGTATATGCCATCCAAATAAGTTTATAGAATTTGTGGATATCGACTTACAGTAAATATTGTAATCTTGGGGATAATAACTTTAGTTTTCCATATGCATTTAATAGTATACAAATGAACTGGAATGTTTTACCATATGCGTGTGATGATGATGTGGATATAAACATGCATAAAAAAATGAAGGTATGCATGAATGATGCTCTTGCATTTGGACCGGTACTGACATCAGAAAGTACATTTCATACCTACGTCAAGTTCTTCAAGTGCTCAAGAATATTTTTTACGTGCATTTTATATCCCAATAAAAACTAGCAATTTTTAAATAATACATGTTCTATAGTTGTTAACGTTAAATAACGCGGGTTCTACTCGGAATAATAGTAATTATAGATTGGGTGATTCAACTGTTCCGTTTGTGAAAAATATTTGCAGTATTTTGAAAGAAATATTATCGTTGTCCCTGTTTTCAACCCTTACTCATCTGGATTTGTGATAGTGGGAAATAAAAAACCTCTTCATCAAATTTCTCTCCGAAGTCCCAATTCCTCCTTTCTCCTTCCTTTCCCTTGCCTAGTGGTAAGTAGTTGGCCTTGAGGTGGTAGTTGAACCTATCTGCTCCCTTAGACTTTATATCGTCGAGCTAAATAAAAAGATTAAATGCAGTTTTAATATTAGTGTTATTATCAGGAGAGTATACAGGGACAGACGGACAACTCAGTAGAAATATAAATTTAAAAATATTAAACTTACTGTTTTTTTGACGTCAGTCATTCGACGTGACACGTTCTGGTTGGCAACACTCGGCAAAATCTCATCTTTCTCGGCTTTGTTTCCTCCTTTCTTCCTTTCACCTTTCTTTCTTGCTCCAGCTTGACTTGCTCCAGCTTGACTTGCTCCAGCTTGACTTGCTCCAGCTTGACTTGCTCCAGCTTGACTTGCTCCAGCTTGACTTGCTCCAGCTGACTTGCTCCGGCTTGAGTTGCTCCGGCTTGAGTTGCTCCGACTAACTCACTGGCCAAACACAGACTTGGGGTCGTGGAGCCCCCGGCTTCTTCCAGCTCCATCTCGGAAACAATCATGATGTTGGTGGTGTCCTTGCTTCCTTCAATCAAACGCTATCGGCAACAGTGGTTTCGAAAGTTCAAAACAAAGGACCACGTTCGGCAGGAGGAATCTGAAACGGGAACTTTGAGCACAATGCAAATGCTCGGAATCAACAAACTTTCCCTTCAGAAAGGATTCCAATTCAAACAAGAGCTAAAACGGGAACTTTCCCGGTAGTGGAAGTCTATGTTCCCGTTCTGGGAATGAACAAAGTTCCTAAGAACAAGAAATAAGAAACAACCAACAAAGTTTCCAAGTTTTACTGTGTTTATTGCAAAATCACGACCAGTAAATTGACTTCTTTCGAGCTCATTTCGTCTCAACGAGCAAAGCGAAAGTGAATACCCAATACAAAGTTGGGTCCCTTTTTATACCAACGAGAACAAAAGAAGAATCAATCTACATACATATGTCAAAGTTCATGAATATTATGTAAAACTTACCAGCTAACAAAGGACGGATTAGGAACACGTTTCCTTATCAGTGCCATAAATAGAAAAAATAGTGTTAAAGTTGGAACAAAAGAAAGTGAACATGAGTTTTCCTTTCAACTCCAATTAAGCTAATCTACATAACGCTGACTAAACGTAGTTCAAATTAATGTTACTTAACCTAAGATTCCGCAGCATCAATACGTACAATATGTGTAGGAAAATATGCATACGACATTTGTTAAGAAAAAAATTCTGAAAGGTTACGTGGCACCCGTTGATAGCAATATATTGCTATCGTTTTCCGTAGCAAAATAATGCTACGTCGTAGCAATATATTGCTATCGTAGCAATATATTGCTACGCAAAACGATAGCAATATAATGCTACGCTGTAGGAATATCTGCCTACTATGCTCTAGCTGCAAACAGAAAATCCCTTTCACCTTGGTTCCAATCCAGACAGCTTGTAAAATGGCAGAAAGAGAATCCTCCTCAGGAATGCAAGGAGGTAACCCTTCAGGGGGTGCAGCAGGAGGTGGAGTTGGTGTCCCAACGTGTTCAGCAATGCTTTATGTGGATTCTGTCAAAGCGATGGCGGAATCAGTTGGCATCTCTAATTTGCAAGACGATGCGGCTAAGGATTTGGCAGAAGATGTCACTTATCGTTTAAAATGTATTATTCAGGATGCTGTGAAATTCATGGAGATGGGTCGTCGAATTAAACTAAATGTACATGATATAGATCATGCGTTAAAAGTTAGAAACATTGAGGTAACTAATTTTTAAAAATCTAAATTATGTTTATATAATAATGTGATGGGATCACTTTATTTGAAGCTCATTGGTATTGTTTTTGATAGCCTTTATATGGACTCGGTGGACCAGAAGCGTTACCATTCCGATTTGCCTCTGGAGGGGGTCGGGAAATTCATTTTATAGAAGATAAAGAATTAGAGCTTTCAGAACTAGTTAACACACCTATTCCTAAGGTCCCTCAAGAAGTTTGTTTACGAGCCCATTGGCTAGCCATCGAAGGTGTCCAGCCTTCGATTCCTGAGAACCCTCCTCCCCAGTCAAAGGATCAGCAGCGAAGTGATAGCATTGACCCTACAAATAAGAACAGCAAAGGTACAAAAGGGAAGGGGCTTGGTCCATTTACTCCAACTGTCGGAAAGCCACTTAAATTCAAAACGAGTGAACAAGTTTTTGTGAAACAATTGGCAACACATGAGCTCTCGGTAGAACAACAGCTTTATTATAAGGAAATCACAGAAGCTTGTGTGGGATCTGATGAAAATCGTCGATCGGTAATATTTTCATTCTAGAACCATGTTTTACATTTTCTGGTAATGATGTAGAACCAAGTTTTACTAACTAATATTGTATATATTATTTTGGCAAACAGGAAGCTTTGCAAAGTCTCTCAAATGATCCCGGATTATATGAGATGCTGCCCAGACTGTGCACATTTATTGCTGAAGGTGTTCGAGTCAATGTTGTGCACTATAACTTGGCATTGTTAATTTACCTAATGAGAATGGTGAAAAGTTTGCTGGATAACCAAACATTATATTTGGAAAAATATGTAAGTGTAAATACATATCAAAATATTTTTAATGCTACAAATTGAAACACTGAGAATGGTTTTATAAGATTATTGACCATCTATATTATAGCTTCATGAGATCATCCCAAGCATTGTGACGTGTATTGTAAGCAAACAGTTGTGTCTTCGTCCGGACCAAGATAATCATTGGGCTCTACGAGACTTTGCATCAAGACTCATGGCACAAGTTTGTAAAAACTACACAACGTCTACCAACAACATTCAAACTCGCATGACAAAATTATTCAGCCAGGCTTTAAACAGCGAGAAAGCTCCGTTGGCTTCGGTATATGGTGCCCTTGCTGGACTGGGAGAGCTAGGCAATGAAGTTATTAAGGCTTTCATAGTTCCCAAGATCTCGGAAATCGGCGTGAGGGTAGAGTTCTGTGTTGATGGAGTTGGTCATAGTCAAGCGGACAAGGCATCGGCTCAGAAAATTAAAGCGTTGGTTGTTGTAAGTTCATACATTTTAAACAATAATTTAATGATATGAATAATGATCTGATGCTGACCTGCAGAAAATATTATTTTGATGTCTAGAAACTGGCTTGTCCTATTTTGAAGTCTATCAAAAAGACACCTGACGTTTTGGAGGAATATAAAACAGAGTTCGGTTATTTTGCTGCAAGCTTGCATGTGGGAGTTGTAGCGTTGAGAAACCAAGATCAAAAAGCTGCTGTTGTATCTCCAGCCTCAACAAAACCGTCGACTCAGCCAATAGCACCAGGACCTAGCAAAGGCTTATGAGAATGAGCTAAATTTAGTGATTAAATGTAGATTGATTATGACTGATAAATTAAATTTTATGAGTTAAAATGAATATACATTTAAAAACTTTGATTTGATAACATAGCATTTACTACTGCGACAAATATCTTGTTTTTATTATGTATATTCGTGATATCCTTTAAATGTACTTTATAAATAAATTAATGAAGTTTGTAGACATATAATGTTAATAACAATATTTATTTCATATAGTTTGCGTACATGTACATATTTACCATTACTATAACGTGTAACCATTAACAGACTCGTAAAGCTGTACATTCTCACTTACACTTAATAAAATGTGCATTACTTTTTCTTAAACTTTAAAGCCTTCTCCTTATGTCATTTACCAAAAAGGCACGATAAACGCTCTCCAAGCAAACCAGAAAGTGGAAATTTATGAAAAGTCGGAATAGAAAATAACTTTGTAAAAATTTGATAACTATCCGGGTCATACATGTACCACCAGTCTTCTTCAGTGCAGTAGCAGTTTTGTCGTTGAATTATTCGTAACAATGGACGGAGTCGCCTTACATTTGCGCGTTCAAATCTGTCGATGCAACGGTCACCCACGAATTCCAAATGCTCCAAATTACTGAGTACATCTTTATTCGTCAACTGCAGTAAAGTAAATAAACTTTTCGCCTAGGGTGAACAATAAAATTTAATTATCACAAGTCATCTATCTTTTCAGTGAAATTATTGTTATATTTGAGAGGTAGTTAGTTAAAAACATGAGCATACCCATAATATCTTCAACACTCGAAGGTTTCTGAACTGTACCAAGGTCGGCAACCATTCATCCCTGATGTTAGTAAGCATTGTTGGATGACTTTTCCAGACGCCAGGCCATCCTCCAGTACCGAGGTCTAATACTTCCAGTACTACAAATAGTGAATGATATTACACTACACGACAGACAGTTTCTAAATTAGTCATACTATTACTACCACGAACTGTGTACTATCTTACATCTTTCTTGATTCGGTGTTTCATCGACATCAACAGTGACTTCAAACGGGGTAGGTTCCTGAACATCGGACGAGCAGTATGATGCTATTTTAAAAGATCGGATGCGAAACTCAAAAACGTGAAACAGTCTTTCTAATGCTCGGCGAACATCATCACAGACGGGAGCATTATAAATTGTCAAATTACAAGCATTGGGAAACTTTGCGAAGAGTACGTCCACAAATTCATGAAATATTTCCAGCCTTGTATAATCAATGTTTAAATTAAACCAGTTCGGGAAACGAAGCTTGATGTCCGTGACACAGCTATGAGGATCATTGGTTCGCCAGTAATAATGAGTGTCAGGCAAATCTTCAAATGTAAATACCCAATCCCAATATGTAGCTCTAATTTCTGCAAGCTTTGGAAATATGACTGGAGTAATCGAAGGGAATGAGAATTGAGAACTGCCTGCATCTAGAACTCGTAATTGTGGCATCACTGGAAACCGAATTGGTGATAAGGCTGATTGCTCTTGCGAATAAAACTCCAAAATTTCCAAGGTTCCAGCAACTTGCTCAAGGACCCGTGAAAGTAAATTTAAGGAACGATTGTCATCATCAAATGATATATGAAAACGTTGAAGGCACGTGCAAGGTAACGGGTTTTGCAGAAGCTGCTCATACATTTTTAGCACTGATGCAGAGTTGTCGTCGACATACTGTAGCTCTTTTAAATGGCCAAACCTAGTTGAGGTAGAGACTCTTTTCCAAAACTCCTCTTCGTTCATGTTTTTCAAACGCAGAATTTTCAACTGTGGTGACTGCGACATTATGGAAATCCACAGGGGGTGTAACCAAGCAGCGTCAGCATCGCCTAATGAATTGAAGATGATAAGCTTCCTTAGCTGTGGGTAACGTAAGCATAGCAAGTTTTCCGGAATTGTCCATCGTTGCTTGTCGTCCAGATGGTCTTCGTTCCATTCTAATTTAATCAAAAGCTTGGTAATTGCTCGATTTTGCTTGACTAGAAGATCTTCAAGCAGTCTCTCACTGACCCCACAATCCTCTTGGTCATGACTCAAATTCAATGTAACCTCAGCCTCAATTTGACTAGGTTCAACTCCCAATAGATATGTAGATACGGGGTCAATACTCCAATCGCAAACCTTGAAAGGAAATTTGGTATAGATACTGCGTTGACTAAATGTTAAAAAACTTTGTAATTTGGTCTTGTCAGTAAGGTTAATCCAAGTTCGTTTTCGCAGTGCACGGAATCCTTCTGTCTTCCATGCTGAGCACACAAACCTGCACGTTTTTATATCATCAACTGCTAACAGTCCAAAGACAGTTTCCAACACCTGCAGAAGTGAAAGCATTACAAATCAGTCTAGTTCAAAAGACTTGACTAGTTTTTTCTGCCTTAAAAATTATTAAAAACATTAATTAAATTTCATGTCTGAGCCTTACCGAACTAACCAACATTGGATTCTCCATTATTTCTAAAGGTTCCGAAACCTCACTCATTGTCAGTGTTTCTGAGAGATCTGTATTGATGAAAGGAATCGAATGACAAACTGACAATTTGTAAAAAAAGACCACACCTCGGTATAAACCACACAACTGATCGATGACAATAAGCTTGGAGTGAGCTTACCTGACAACTTTGGAACTTTTGCATGATTCCAAGTTCAAGTTCTGGCACAGGCATCCTATTATGATATATTACATGTAACAAACAAACTTTGTAATTATACTCATCCACCGATCAAGAAAGAAATCTAAATATGACACGAAGAAGACTGTATAGTATGTATTATTGACAATGATAATATATCATTTGATGTCTCTTCGACCACTTATTTCGCAAATTGGTGCAATAGGTGGTTCCAATAGTGTGCCATCGAAGCCTCAATAACACTTACATCAGCTTTTATGCTGAGCCAGTTCTGGATTGTAAGTTAGGAAATGTCGTTTTGTCCTATAAGATTCGCATATATGCGCATTGGTAGTTATATGTATGCACGAAACAATAGGAGATAGTATGCATTTATGATATGAGCATGTAGGTACAGGAACCGTATACGTTTTTCCACATGTGAAGAAAACGACTCACAGCGAAACTTCGGAAAAGTTTACGTAAAAAAATTACGAAAATTCAAATCTTGTGTAATAAGGCGTTTCCGATGATCATGTGGATTGTAATGATAAAAATCTAACATTTATGCTAGTGATTGAAGTATTGCTGACGAGGAACAGTAGGATTTTATGCGATTTCCATGATTTGTATTTTTATTATTCTCCAACTTCAAACTTAAAACAATTTAACAAAGCTTGGCAACATGAATAATGGTTTGCAATACACAGTAAATGATGTCACGTACAATGTCTTTAGAGCATTCATAGCAGTGATCCATTTGTTTGTTGGAAACCTCGGGGAAGAAGCAAGGAACAGGTATATGCACAATACTTGTATCAAATCGTTAATTTAATCGCTAATTTACACAAAGGGTAAAAGACAAAACTTATTCTAATTCAACCACAACAATATTCATATATTATCCGTTTTTTTGCATATTTCCAAATATTCCAATAAAATAATATGGCTTGAGTTTACTTTTTTTATATCGTGATGAGAAGAAAGCACGGAATAGACAGGTAGTTCTGTTTTTATTGTATCGTAGCAGTTTTGCTTTATAGTATAGTATATAGAAACAGCGTTCGCAAAATAACTTTTGGTTTCTCAATTATTATTAAATGCAAGATTACTTGACTGTCGAGAACTAAACTGTAATAATAATTCAAAACGAGTGTCAAGTCAAAAAAAACCTAGTTGAATTGAAACTACAATGTCTGTTGTTGACAGTCGTTTATAACAATAATTAAAAATTTGGTGACATTGTTTGTTCTCGCACTCAATCTTTAATGCACGTGTAGTTTTAAAATACAAAAAGAATTATCTAAATTATATCACATATAAAGATTACATTTTCCTAGTAGTTCTCAGGAGTTTGATATGAACAGTTATTCATGAAGGTCCACATAGTACAAATTTGCGCTTCAAAAGCCAAAAATACAATCAATCATCAAGATACATATATTTTTACTACACAACATTTTTGTATATAGCGACTCAAAATATTATGTATGTTTTGTAACGAACAACAGCCCAATTATATATCATTTAGCTTAAATGCAATTAAGTCATAATAATATAATAATGCTAGTTACTTTTAAACAGTTGTTTGGTCTATGTAGTTCATCGCAAATTAGATTTTTATACAACTTATTACAATAATATAATATATAATCCATATTTGCATGCTTTTCTTCAAAAGCACACTACCAGTTCATTCGGAACGCGATGCGTCTCATCTCAAGTTTTGTATCTTATTGTAGAAATATGCGTATATCTTTAGATCTTGGTACAATACTTAGCTTTAAGGTTTGCTAACTATTGTATTATAATGGCAATTCAATATTGTATAGTGGATCATTATCATGATCATCATGATTTTTTATCTGTTGTAATGTAATTCGCATTTTATCTTTTCTCACCCCAAACATTTTCCTTAGTTTTTAGAACGGTCAAGTAGTAGAAATGCACGTTTCATCGCATCATTTCAATTATATAAAATCTTTTGCATCGCTGAAAAAAAAAGTTTCATTGTTCTTCAAACGTTCTAAAAACGCTAGAAAAGGAATAGAAATATATTATACCGCTTAACAGTTATATAATATATATGCAAATTTATTACTCGCAGATTACATTTTACATGCAGACATCGAGTCATTATCTTCAATATGAATATAGAATATATATTTATTTATAAATGTATTTAATATATAGTCATTGTTTTAAACTACACGATGTATAAAAATGATATAATATTACGCATCATGTAAATTCATTCTTTAATATATAAACCATCATCATCGTATCGTGACCGTAGTTCACACACGCATTCATGTAGTAAATAGCAGTTTAAAAAGGTATTATTGTTTCATCTGCAGCAGTTTGTTTTAAAGGTTTATCGGATAATTTAAATACATACATGTAATCGTGTGTGGGAGTAGTAATGATACATAAGTAAATAATAATTATACAATAATTATATACGTAGTAGAAATAGTTTTATTTTTAGTAGTCTCGTTCTCTACGATGTGTTCTTTTTGTCGTCGACACGTTACTTTCTCCGACAAAAAGTGACGGTAAAAGTAACATAAAACTATATATAGTTGTAGCGGGTGACAGAAATGAAGAGCGGGTTGATCCTTTGCAGGAAGTCACGTCAAAGTATGCAACATGATGAGGAACAATTACAACAGTATGACTGTTTACTTTTCGTTGGCCGGCAATTCATCTCACGAACTATTTCAGCAAATACGTCATTCACATTTGTTCGGTTCTTTGCAGATGTTTCCAGGAACGAGCAACCCCAAAGTTGAGCCAAAGCAGCCCCTTCGTGTTTTGAGACTTCCCGTTGATGCTCCAAGTCAACCTGAAAGTAAAAAAAAATAATCGATTGCATTATTAAAGTTGCTCAGAGCTTAGCCAATTTCATTCAACGTAATTGCTCTTTGCTTTAACTGTTTTCGGCTCTCCTGTGGTTATACATTCATAATATATGAGTTGTAAGCATTGTGTAATATATTTAGGCAAAAGATGGTCAATTCAATATATGCATGCACACAAGTCTAACATTATTTTTTTATGCAAAACGCATCAAAGAATCTTAAAGACGCTTCCCAAATTTATTTCACCTACAAACGAATCACTCCATCCTTTCATATTATTTATCTGGTGTCTACACAATGTAACTGTATTCGTTAGTAGTAGTGCTGATGCTCAAAACAGCGGTTCACAATAAAATAAGAAGAGATATTTAAGTGGAAGCAATGTAAGTTGTAAAGCACGCTCTATATCACTCAGATTGGTGAGTAAATATAAAATGCATTCAACCTGAAAAAGGCCATCATTACCGAAGAACGATATAACAATGCAAAGAATGGCGCAATCGCCAGAAATGTATACAATTGGTATTTTGCAGGGCTTTCCTCTGCATTGAGCTGTCATCATAACGGGAATTCATCATTTCAATAATTCCATCATCATCACCATCTGCAGTGTCCATTATTCCGAAACCACATTAGGCAAAAGCATTGATTTGCATATAATGCATAGAAGAAGCTGTATTATTCTTATAAACTTGAGTCTCAAGTGCAATCTTATGCAACACGGAAATATCTTTCGTAAAAAAACGAACCAATAATACCATCTAACCATAACTGCACGTTTTACTCCTCTCTTGTGTGAATCTGCATGCCTTGCATCGTAGGCCGAAGCCGAGATTGTTTGTCACTATCTCTCAGAAAACGATAATAAGATTATTTTAAAGAACAATGGAAGTTTTGCCAGCTAGCGTAATATATGGATAAATTTTGTATTGGTTCACCGTTCACTCCTCTCAACATTCATTTTCCCCATAATTTTACCGTAAGGTCAGCATTACAAGAGAGTCCACCAGTGTGGATAAAGTGATGAGATAAAATGTAACACTGAAGTAAAACTGATGAACCAATGCATGCCAAATTTCGAAAGTATGTGTGCTGGTTTTATTTATGCAGCAAAGCAAAATAATGTGTATTATGTGATCATCTCCTTTTCGTGAATTCGTGACAAGACTGTGTCCAAAATGATGTGCTGGTGTTGAATCCATCATCAGATAAATTACTGTGGTATACACTGCATAATATAGAAATTCAAATTATCTACTTTATAAGCTTTACTCTTCTCAGTCAGAATTAAAAAACAAAAGGGTTCTATCTAAATTGAGATTGTAGATGAAAGTCGTTGCATACTCTACTTTATCTACAAATTTTATTAACTTGTGAAATCAAAAAGGTATGTGTTTTATAGGGTCATCGCTAATTCATCTTCATAGTTCATACATATGTACGAAATTTGTTTTGGCTGTTGTACAACTAATAAAAATGATCGAACTTGTTTGCAACCCAGCCAATTCTCTGATTATTGCTGCTAAAATGCAGATATATGCGCATTTCGATGTTTATTGAAAAGGTGAAGTTATCATCGAAAGTGATTACGCAGGCTAACCCCTAGAGGGAATTTGTAATTATTTGTGTCTAGTGAATTGCATTGCTCGTTATCCAAAAAATTCGATTAAAAACTTTTCAAGAGTTGTGTTGTAAGTACAAGAAGATGTGAATTGTTTTACTCTCGGAGTAATTTTATCCAATAACATTTATTCAAATTTTCAAATCAGAGTCATCTACGCAGCTTTGGTTAGCTTATTAGGAAAAAACATATCAGCAAATCAGTGATAAATGCACTTTTCCATTAAAACCATTCAATTTGACATATCCTCATGCCCCGTGCCATCCCACCCTGTTCATAACATCTATATCAATAATACCTATTATGTTGCCTTATACTTTAGTTAAGAGACTTGAGTACATAATACACAATGTAACAATATATATAGCAGTCGACAGTGATACAGCGAAAATGTCACCTCGTGGGTGACTATGTGCTTTTTCTTATAATTACCACTTCCAAATGAATAAGGATAATTCTGTGCTGCCTACGCCTCCCCACGCTTTATAAACCTATTTTAATATTAAATATCAGCATGAGTGATGGGTAAGGATACATAATGTATATGGCTAGAAGCGAGTTTCCAAATGAATGTCTCCTCATTGTTATCCGAGATTGAATTGAAAGATGGGCATATTCTCACAAAGAATGATTACAATATCAATGCAATTAACATGGTCATCAACATTTCCGAAGTCATCGCATCTTAATTCTCCCATCAGCCTCATCTTCTATCATCGAGTGTAACAGGAGGCCGTTATGACCGTGAAATATCCTATCCTTTCTTTGCAGGACATTAAACTTTGTTCGTAATATAGCTTTACGAAAAAGTGTACACGCTTTGCTTTTCCGTATTATACCTTGCAGATAGAGTCATAAAAAAACTCTGGCTCTTTGGTAGCAAAGTAAAAATACAACGAAACGGTTATTACCACTGGTGTAACAATGGAAAATGGAATCGAAATGATATGATAGTAGGAACAAGTACGCAATAAGCATCTTTCGCGAGTCATCATCAGTGGCCATTATCATATGAGCACGCTGATTATTAGCATTTTCCTCGTGCAATAATGCTAAGAGAGGGCTAATCACCAGCGGTAATTAACGGATTTGTCGAGAGAATCCTGCAACTAAGTATGCCTGACAATGGTAAACCAACAGTGGCTATCGGACATTGTGGACCGGCTAATCGTCTTACAAATATTAGATTTTGAAAGCAGAATGTTGTACCAAATGTAAATGACTTCATGTTCCAAAAAATCTCATCATTCTGATGATGACTCTATGTTTCACAAGATATTTTTTTCATTTGGTTAGCATAAATATAGTATGAATTAACAAGTATAACAATTCAATATGTATGGAATGTGGAATTGTACCGTGCCAGTGCTTCTACTGGCATCGAAAGCAAAGCCAAACAAGTATTTATTAACGTTAGTCCAACAGCAAAACGAAAAACAATATAAATTTTTACACGATAATTTACGGTTGCGGTTGAAATATGAAACGAATGGATAGACCACTATTTGCTTAATTACAACCGTACATTAATGACAAACTATTTATAGCAATTTGTAGGAAAGGAAAGGGTGAACGTTTCCAAATTATTCTTCGAGACAAGCATGGCAAATTGGAAAAGACCACCATTTTCCATCTCAACTCACGAATTTGCATACAACTTTGGTCAAATAAATTATCACATTGTAATCACGTATTCCATATGCTTTAATCGCGAAAATGGATTGCTTTCAGAGAAACACATAAAATACTCAAAAAATTGCAACCTTTCAGCGCGTGACGAATAGAAATGCAAGATGCAATTACTAGGATTCTCTAGCTGTCCATCCTAAGCTTATGCATGTATATGAAATATATGTACTACCGCAAATAACCGAATCCCAGTAGATTTACCCTTATGGGTTTACCCCATATACCACTGCACTGCACTGTTCTAAGACCAGAAGGATTCATTTTTCTTGAAAATTACAACATATACTGTTTGACAACCAGTTTGAACAGGAGGATTGGGTGTGAATGGTAAACTAATGTCATGATGCAGCTTGTACCGAAAAATGTAAAAGACTTATTTTTGCAGAAAATGAGTTTTTGTACTTTTGTACATAACCTGAACAGCAGCAGTTGCATTTTTCATGTCATGAATGATGTAATCTGTCTTGATTTTGCTCACATAAACAACAATGTATGGCTACACATTTCACATTAAAAATTTATACTTTTCAACATGAGACATACCATTTTGTGGGTCTATAGAACATTCTTGGTATTTGGTATTAGACCCCGTTTTTTGATTTTTAGACCCCATTATTGTGCGTATAATTCATTTTACCAAGAAGAACCAGAGTATGAATGATGTAAGATTTATCCGGTTGCCAATAACCTGCCAAAGTATAGGCGTGCAAGACATAATGATTAATTTTTGATTGCTTGTCACTCAGCCAAATCTAAGGCTAACAGTGCAAAATATATATTCTGTACATAATTGACTGATTTTCTCTGCATTGTATAACGTTCAACCAGTGGTTTGTTTCAATAGGCATTCTCATGAGCAGAAAATCACCACTGCTGACAACAGTAATGATAGCCGATTTTTGCACAGCTTAATGGTTATAAGTTCTGCCTGCATTTATGTGTGTCATTTAAGTGTGGTTGAGTAACCGAATAGTAACTCCGTGGCTTCCTATTTCACGTTTACTTCTCTGCGTAAACATTTGCGTAAGTAGTTTCAGTCCACATACATACTTCTGGGTAACATACTCAATGAAATCGCTCCTTCTGAGCCGACTGAAGAGCAATGGTTAAAAAATGTGAATGTTGAATGAGTGTGTTTTCCCCCTTTGCAAGTGCCAACATTTCATCAGCAACACAATGATGGGAGCGTAACAAAAGGAAATTTGGTAAAAGGCAGAATCGTGAGATTCAAATCAAGAAAAATGGCTGCATATAATACCCTTTGTGCTTTGCTGCTATTTCTCATTTTTCGTGTGTCATCCCATCCCAAAGTTTGTCTAATGCTATAACCGCCATGTAGGACACAAATGTGCATGCTTGTTCGAATGCAATAATATTATGCCTTATGCCTAGTATCGTCACACCACGCCACAGCAGCACCGCAGTATTTCCATCGATCCTGAATCTGGATAGATAGATAGAATCTAGCAAGGAGCATAAATATCATCGTCACATCACGTTCTCAGCAAAACCACAAAAGAGAATCACATTTCATGGTTCATTGCTACAGAAATCTTTGACACAATCAGCTTCATACGATTTGTATGGATATGGATGCCGGGATTTCCGAGGAAATCGAGATTCTGAGTTTGATACCATTAATTAGTTGCGTATTCAGAAGGACTCGCTGTGGTGGGTTGATTTGATTGCTGTTATTACTAGTATTTACGATAAGCTAGTAAATCTTTGAAAGCGAACCCAGTAATCGAAGCAATGAACGTGAACGTGCTTTACTGCCAATCTCGATTGTGCACTTCATGATCATCATCAATGACAATAATATGTAACTGATGAGTTTGAGCCTTATTCAAAGCTAAATGGTTAAAACTTGGAAAATAAAAAATTGTAATCTCAATTGGTATTGACTTTGGTAAACTTGAAATTTCATTTAAAACTGAAAACTGTTATTCAGTATTTCACACCATTATTTTCAATGTTACAAAATGCTCATTTCCTTCCATCTACAGAGTCAGTTAAATCTGTACACCGTACCAGCGCGGAAAAATATAATTCTGATGATAATTGTTGAGAAAGAGTGGTTCCACCAGGTGCAATTTATGCTTCATTTGTAATTTTCTTTGAAGAAATATTTAAGACTAAATGTAAATGTTTTTCTTTTTAATTTGTGCATATATTCAAAGCGATTCTGTTTGTAGTGGCTCCTATTAAGTTAAGTATTAACATCCGATTCAAATACAACACATACAGCTTACATTTTTGTTAAGGTTTCATTATCTGCTTTATTAAGGATCATTGTTAGTGTAAGTGTATTTACAAAGGAGTTTATTTTTAACCGATGAAATTACAGAATGAAGTTAATTCTCCAATTTCCCTCGCAGTTTCTTTTTCAGTCAGACATTACGCACAATAAAGTAATTTTGCAAAGACTGATTAGATACTTAGACAAAATCTGCTAACTCAAAGGATTTTGATTTTTAACAAAAGAAAAATACTCGATTCATCATCATCATTCAACTTTGTAAATGCATCTATCAACCATCCTCTTCATCATAAGCATACACCAAAATAGCAAAGGAAGGAACAGAATCTCATTCAATTCAAATTTAATGACATCAAAGAATAGTTTTCATCCGCTTTCGTATTCTTGGACCTAAAATATTTGGCCATTCATCAAAATTAGGAAAAATTACTTCAACTTGTAATGACCACGATGAGACAGTTATTCCGAATTTATGTCAAATAAATTCTCAACAAGTACTGCAATAATGTTTGAAAGAAAGGTTTGTAGAAAAATCGGAAATATATTTCAATATTTGCCTTACGAATTTGTCGTACAAAGACAATGTTAATACCATTACCAGTGCATGATCTGGAAAAAAGTCCAATTTCAGACTAACAATGGGTCTAATATTAGTATATCAATAACTGCTATCGTCAAATTTTACCTCTTTACAAGTCTTCATAAGTCAAAAAGCACACTTTAAAGATCCGGATGCTTACAATTTTAGATGGTCCTTTATCATTTACCCAAACCCGACTTCAGGTTCTTTTGAGCATGTGGTGATTTCTTTTCTTTCCCATTACCACTTTACTGATTTATGCTACTGGCATGCCAAGTTCTTACTTTTGTGCACATCTCTGCAATACTGAACATGGAGTACTCAACCAAACATCTCATCCATCTTTCATTCTTTTCTTTTGTGGAGAGGTTTCACATGTACTTTATTCCTTTCAAAGATGAAATTCTTGAGATTTTACGACAGAATTTTCTTTATCTCCTCCGGCAATGTGTGTAAGAACACTACCATGCAGTTTACCGCCGCAGTAGTAGACGTATCCTCAATAGTCTGAAGTTGCTTCGTAACTCTGTCACTTGAATTATATTCAGTGTTTGAGCTTACGACTACATGTAATATATGCCTATATTGCCTATATATGAGTCATTTACAGTAAAGGCAAATGTTATCTTTCGCCTAATGATATACAACTTGTTTATGTATGTTTACTTGGTTGACTTTGATTACTGCTCTTCCTCTTGTTGAATGGATCATAAAACCAAAAAGTATTACTGAAGCTCAAACAAGAGTTACATGCGTCGTACTTTAGAGTGTAAGCCGAAGAAATAAAAACTTATTAGCTGTGGACAAGAATATATAGGATTTGTGAATACTTTAACAACAAAGCACTATCTTTTTTGTAAATTTGATGACAGTTTTAATGAGAAGGGAGAAAATAATCCTTCTGTATGTCTGGTTTATACTCCTACAGCGGCAGTGACACAGGTTCTTAATCGTAGGAAATTCTCGTGATTTTTATGTTGTTTTGCAACAACCAACTACTAATAATGATATGATGATCATGGCAGTGTGTCACGTTAAATACGTTAATACGATGGCTTTGTCATGCCAGTCACATATATACTCCTAATAATAATGTGCATCTGTAAAAACGAACATTCCGCAAATAAATGCTTCATGTCTGCCAAAAAATACATTTTTCTTGGTCCTTGCCATTTTACTGCGATTGAAATAACCATTCAAAACTGAACATTGACAGCGTTTTAATGCATGTATGCATTTAATTTTTACCATAAATGACCTACTTAAATTGATATGTGAATTTACCAAGTCCGCTGCATTCGCTTTTCAAATTTTGCTAATTACATTTTCACTTGAGTAACATCGGATCTGGCTCTGGCATTTGGCATGTACAGGTAGGTTTCGAACCTGCTAATTACTGTCCCCACTTATGGGTACGATATATATGTTCTCTCTCAAGTAGAAAGTGAAAGATCTAGTGAGTTTTCATTGCGCAAAAAGCTCCGTAGAAGGGAATAGTGTTTACAAACATTTAGAGTATATTAGAGTATTGTATTCCCATGACCTTAATTATCCGGCGTATTTTATTTTTAGAATAAAACCTTCGTATGCACGATTCGGCATTAATTGTCACACATTTCAATTTAAGCCATTCATAAATGTCCAAGTTAACATCCTCAAGTCTCGAAATTTGTCGTGATTGACATGCATGCAATATTCAACAAAATCATTAGGAAAATGTCAAGAAAGTCAAGTTATATTATATTCGGAAAACTGCATTGTAAGCGCTATATATAATTAAACTTTGGTGAATTCAAGTTGGCATATTACGAAAATTAGTAATGTAACACTAACATTTATAATATGTTAAGGTGGATTATCTCAATTGACCAAGTTGATATGAAATTAATACTAAATGAATGATAATGCGTCATGTTATACCACGCGGGTTTATGATCTAGATTGTATCTTATATTTTTGTGTTTGACACAAGTAGAATATGCAGCCAAAATATTATTATGAATTTAACATCGAGTGACGGGATGCGAGTGAAATGCGGAAGGGTCTCATCTGTAAAGCAATTAAATGTTAAGTGGTATTAATCATGGCATTGCAACAATAATACACATAAAAATGGCAAAATTCTGTCCGACAGGCATTTGCTGTTATTAAATTTTCATAATGTCGACAAATTTGTCATCCATTTAATAAGCACCCTCAAAACTACCAGAAGGCACTGCACAGTTCGTTGCGATGTTTTGACTGCTTCTTCATAAAGCAAAACAAAAGGATTGTAGCAGACATAAAAATGATGACACATACATTTGTCTACTAAATACCTCTTACTGACACTTCGGAGCTCTAGTGTGGAGCAGACTGCCACTGCAACACTTGAATTCACAAGTATGAATAATGCATACAAAGTGCGAATCTTTAAAACTCTGGGCAGAGTTGCATTTCATTTTATGCATTAAATTTCAGAGAATCCAAATCCCCAGTTTTTGGTTGTTTAGTATGTCTGCAGTGCTTCTATATTCCTTCCTGAATGTCATTTGATTTGCTAGGAAATTTCGCATCCCTTTCACAAGTATACGATAATAATTCATTTTGTTATGAATAACTTTTGGCAGTCTTGGCACAAGTTTTATATCGTGTTTTCAAACTAGCTTCTACAGATAACAGAGAGCACAGGAAAAGCGGATTCAATTTACAATTTACTATAGTTTGTAGCCGGAGTTGTCGTAAATCATCCATGATTTCATAAACACATTCAAATCATTACACTCCTTGGAATGTCATGTCATTTTAATATCGTTTCATGTCAGGTAGCTATTTCGATTTTTATATTTATCACAATATTGTTCATTTATTATACGTTTGTTGGTGGGGGTCGAGATGCAAGTAGGTGAAAAATAAAGAATGGTGATTTGAAATCTTTAAATATTTTTAGATGATCTGTTGGGTAGCCATTTAAAAAACTTGTTTTATTGAAACCCCTTTGCGTGTAAACCTACCATAACCAACCAAAAAACCACACTAACTCTTAAATTTAAATTGTAAACATTCAGGAAAAATAGGAACCCCTGGCTTAATAATTGTGTAATATATCAAACCAACCAGGTGTGATATTTTAATTACAAGGAGCTTTCTATCGAGCAAATCAATAATTATCCAACGAGACACTGAAGATTACAAGAAAACTACTTAATACATGACAATCCGGTGATTCTGATTTCAGGAATGATTTGTATCTTTTCGGAAATTCGTTAATGAAACGAGTGTACCCTTGTGGAATTACGTCGAAATGGTTATTGTGGTTTCCCACAGAACAGCGTAGGATACAGCTGCATGGAAATTACATCTCGATTCTCTACATTTTGGCATACGGGATTAACGACCCTGAATTTCTGCTGAAGAATAGGAACAAATGCGCTATATAGGCCCTGTGGATATGCTTACAATGCTGTGTGGATGTGTATAATATGCGCAAACCTAGCCACGATTTCATTTCCGAGAAATTCCCCTTAAGAGTCAAAGAAAAACAAGGTAGGAAAGGTTTTGATAGAGGGCAAGCCTTTATGTTATAATTATATCATGCACAATAATAAATGCATACGAGAATACTAGAACTGTTTCGTTTGACACACAGAATGTGAAGTAAGTGAAGGGGAAAGCAGTTTTCTGGGGAAAAGCTTACATTGTAAACCCTTGGGATGGAGAGAAAAATTCTTCGAACATTTAGGCATGTAACTTTCTCGTTTACACGGTTTCACGGAAACCCTCTTTTTGTAACAAAGAGCTACAGAGGGATTTATACAGCTAACCACTCACTTTTCTATATATAAACAGCAGACGGGAAGCAGCAAATTTAATCGATATATTTAAAGAGAATATAAAACGCTTTCACATTTGGTTTCCAAACTTTTGTTTTTTGCTTGAAAGTCTACATATGTGCAGCGGCTTTATGTTAAAAGGGAGAATTAACTTTTTAGAAGAAGGAAGGGATGGAGATCGTAAGGAACTGCGAAAGCGTAATAAAGCTCTACAAATTTGAATTCACAAGAGGCTGTGAAAAGCCGCTTTGGGGAAACAATTCTGTTCGGTCAACGTACCTACATATTATTATGATGTTAATCTTTCTTTCAGAAATTTATTGTCGCGTGTTCCCCTTTTGTTAGCAAACTTCCTGGGTAGAGCTTATTAGAAAATTATAGAGCACTTTACCAGAGCGTCTGTACTTGTTCAGAATATTAGAAAAGACCGTCCTTCATCCTAGATGCTGCTGGGAAACAAATGTGTAGCTGCTCCTTCATAATTTACATGTGCTCATACAAAAATGCGTTAGTTTGTGCTTTCTCCTCCAGGAATCAATGAGTAATGGAGCTGAACGGAGAGAGGAAAAAGAAAAAAAGTATGAACATGTTTGATGCAGCTCACGGGTGAGTGAAAGTGCTATATCAGAGAAATTTTTCCCCGATTCCAGTCATTTGTGACGTGCGACATTTAAAGCTTTTGTAATACAATGCACGCTGCTGGTTATAATTTCCAGACATTTTTCACAATCAGAAAATGTCAAAGCAGAGGACAACACCATTAAGCGTTTCAAAATCACAAATTTCCTCTTGAGCTCATTTCTGCCAAAGAGAAGAAATTTCAAAGGTACTATATATCCTTCAGCCAGTAGTCCTTTTCTTAAAGGGAACTCTGCTGGAGCTTGAAAACACTTCCAGCCATTACATGACTCCTATACGTATTTATAGACGTATGGTTGAAGTGGTTTTGCTCGTTAGGCACATTCCAGCTGTACCTCTTCAAGCTCAATAAACAGAATGAGTTTTGACAAGGATCGCATTAGCGATAAAAAGCCATTGCTTGTTTCCTTCACATTTTCTTCTATCGTGAATATTATGACATACATCGTGAGGAGTAAAACGCTTCACCTATTTCTGTCTCGAGAATTGATGATGAAGATTGATATTAGTCAAGCGGGTTCATACTAAAGATAAGATGGTTGAGATACTTTAAGAGTCAAGGTATAAAGATGTATGGCACGTCAACCTTAATTTATATAGTTTTCAGGTATGCATACGAATTCGTGGGTGCTTTAATATCCTTGTCCTACGGTTCAAAATTCGTTTGTTCTCACAGTGGAAAAATTTCCGTTGCTGGCAGCGTTTCCCCTAAAAGCTTCAACCACCTGCCTACAATAATCTCCCTCTCACACACAAAAAGGTATTGGTTGTTGTAAGTGAAAGAAACTCCTAAACTTTCTCGTCAACAACAATAACTTTTGCGCAATATGTAAGGTATTTTTACTGCTCGTGGCAATTTTTCTGGAAAATACCAAACTGACAAACATCCAATAATACGCTGAGCTGAGTAGAGAAATCATGGAAAGATGAAAGCACGAGCTGTATCAACTTTCTTTTTATCCATACCCTTTCGTCTGACGTTTTCCATTGAAATTAATATAAGAGAGTTTTTCTGTGAAGTACAACTAATGTACCTCTAGTACCACACTACCACACATCGTTCAACGTCTGCTATAAAGCCACGTCATACTGAATTCATACTATAAATAGAATTTTCTGTAGAGCGATCACTTTTATAATGCCATTGCCAAAATATATTTCATCCGCCAAGCAAACTCAAATATAAATAACTTATTATATAATCGATTATAATCAGCTACAAGAATCATTCAGAAATCCAATCATTAGAATTTTATAAAGGTTTTTCCTTGAACAAACAAAATTGTTTCATTATAAAATATCTTCGGAATTCATCCATTTTAGCCATGCGCGCTTAACTCTGCAAGCCATCTTTCCGTATAGAATATGGTACCATCATATAAAAAATAGCTTTGCTGAAAAGTTTAAACAAAATATTCGAATCTATATACCCAAACTATGCTTTCATTTTGTTTGAACAGAAAACAGAACCAAAGTGGTTATATGAGATGAGTATGGAGTTGGCTCGTAATCATCATTCATATTCTTTTACCGCTAATGTTTATGATCTGGACTCATTAGGAGACGACCCAGGAAATCCTTGTGGGAATCATAACCACACTCCAACACATAGAGTTGTACATATATTCATGTATGTACTGATTTCATAATGTACAACGTAGCCGTCATCGGTTGCAAGATAGCACCACATTTATCGGGCAAAAGCACCATATAACGTGTCTTGATTTGATGGTATCAAAATAATCTCCCTTGTCGCTTTGTTTTTAGCAGTTCTGCTGTTCTTCTACGGCAGCAAAATAGACGAAAGTCACATCACATGCCAATGAACGGGATAACATGAAAGATTAGCAGGTGAATATCAAACCAACCAGAGTAATAACAACAATGGTTTACAACTACGGAGCAAGAAAACAAGCTAGTTTTGCAAATTCCATCAAAAGTGTGTGCAGTAATGAGTTGCCGTACATATTTACAAACTCATCTTTGCACTGTCAGTATAAAATCAACAAGCATGCAAAAGGCACGAGAGTAGTGTGTAGCATCAAATTTTTATGATTTTATTAGCGATGAGGCAGAGAGAAGGAAATGCCGTGTATGTACTTCCCGATATGGCTGTCCAAGACGTTGATAGAGCACCGTGGCATTAGCCAGTTCATGAGCTGAGCTAAAGGAGGGAGAGAGGAGGTGCGACAGATAATACATTTTAGCATATTTTTACTAGATTCTTCTCACTACACTCGTTCTTCAAAGCCTCAAGTAATGTCGTATTATGTTACACTTCAAAAAAATAATATCTTGAGTGAGTGAGCGAGAATATTTTTTTCGCACCATGGTCATATATATCACATTCCCTAGTGAAAAAGGCTGATACTGACATGTACAATGTTAATGTGTATTATACACTTCCATGAAAGGCAATACAACATCAACTAAACATTATCATGTTCACTACAAAAGCCAACCAAGGTTGTCTCATCCGAGTCATCATCATCAATATCACCAACAGGCAACAAGAAGCTACATCACATTTGCAGCTCCATATCTTTTCATTCATGTAAAAAAACAACTGCTGCAGTTATCTGAGATATATGACGCTATTTATAAATTGAGTTTTACAAATATGTTCAATGTGTAAGCATGTATTTGTCATTGCTGTTTTTAGAAGTCAAAGACGCTTCTCACATAATGACAAAATGCAAATAAAATTGGCGAGATGAGAGTGATAACGTCATTCCAGCTTAATACATTTCCCTTTATCCTTCCCAAAAGTCATTTGCTGAACTGACCAAGGCAAGAGCTTTGCAAGCAAATTATAGCTTCCTACCATTCTTACATTCTTACCCAGCCAATATGACATGACTCACGGAATCTAGTTTTGCATAATGTGGAAAGAGAAAAGATAGAAGGAGTGATTGCATTAAATCATCCGTCAGAGTACCCTGTTATGTAATTATGCCTTCATTTTGTTGTATAATGTAATTACTGCTTATAAACTCTATGTTGCATGACTTCATTTGAACTCTCAAAAAGACTGTAAAATCAAATTGTTGGCTTGTATCAACGAATTTGCTCTGGATATTTTCGTCTTTAGGCTAGCATTCGCATAAGGTTGACATTAGATGAGAACTGATAGTAAAAGTTGGGTGTTGTAATGTAATTAGTCGACGCAGCTTTTCCCATACTACATATTACACTTTATGTTATGTGACCAACCGTTTTGATTATGATTAACCTGAACTGGAAGCTAATAGGATTTTGTCATGAACAACCACCGTAATCTTCTTGCAGGATTAAAGGACTTTCTCCACATCCAACTACTACAACATGAAATCCGTATTACACATAAATTGTAAAATAACTCGGAGAGTTCCTACACATGAGTTTCAAAGTAGGACATAGGCACTATCCAAACATTAAAACTACGTGGTGAACTCTGAAATTTCATTTTGGTACTTGTACGCAACTGTACGGATTCCTGATGCTTGAGTTTTATTGCCGAGGAGGATCGTATGATACTGTAATATTGTTATTTTAAACACCAAAACTAACATATCTTTCACGAGCAATGATAATTTAGCTGGAGGACAGTATTTGAGTAGGCGGTGGATGGAGGAAAACAAATATTGCTTGCATTTAGAGCGCAAAACTAACGAAATGTCAAATAAATAAGAGGGCTCGCCTCTTTTCTATCATTATCTCCAGTGTAATTATAAGTGATATGTGGACCACAGAAATGGAACAGATAACCAAAAAGTCATTGTAACTCGTTGGCGTCATCGGCGTGTCATGCGATTGCGAGCGAAAACCATATTCCTCTCGTTTTTCACAAATGTTGTTGGAGTTCATTATGTTTCAAGTCATTGCTGTGGTGTGATGCAAAGCACTATTGACGTAGCTAGTCTGATCTGATTGTATACGTAACTTGATTCCAAAATACAAGTTGATCAAGGGCTTAACTCATAGCATCTATTATTATCAGCTCAGAATCTTAAATAAGCTAATATAAAATTGAGACGTGCTTAGAGTTGGGTAATTCCCACTTTCCTCGCGTTTATCTAAAACCAAACAAGCTATATCGTAAGAAATGGATTTCAAAATGGCGAAACCCAGCACATTCGCCGCTTTGATACATCTCTTGCCTTGCCAAGCCAGGATATGAAATTACTTCAAGCATATGTGAAACAAGTATTTTATAAGGAAATTGAATTTCCTCACTCATTTCTTAAAGCAGGGGAATGAGTGGCTTCTTTAACGTAATAATACTATACTATTACGGATAATGAAATTTCATCAAGAAAGAGACTTTTTTTATATCTTTGCTCTGATAGCGGAACTTTTTCGGTAGGAAATGGCATTTTTCTGGAGGTCATATATATGTATGCAGAACGACTCATCTCTTCATTTTATATGGAGACAAACGGCCAAGGCCACTTAATTTCAGCGCAGAGTCATTGAAACAATTATAATGGCAAAGTCGTCATAAAGATTAAAGGCATATTTTGATATATATATAAAGCTTGTGTCTAAGCTACTTTGCTTCCACAGACAAGTAGTCATAAATTAAACTCTGAAATGCCAAAGGAAATGTCAAGGACTATGAAACGGAAAAAAGTGGATCGCATTTTATGTTTTATCAAATATAAACGATAGTTGCCACATAATAAGGCGACAAAAGTGATCCTTTTCCAACCATATCAATGTGTAGACATAGATATACGGTTGAATGCTAGCAGTTTAAAGATAGAAGACATATTATGTTTTCTAAAGATCATCAGTAAGTAGCTGCATGTTACTGCATCTAAAATCATAGTCCTATTTTGAAATGCCACCGAGGAGACATTTCCAGACTTACAAAGTTGAGATTATTATAAACCTTACTTTGCTGAGTAGCTTGCTCCGCAGTGTGTCACCATCAGCTAGTATAAAACTTAATATATATGCATAAGTGTAGTAAGAATAGCTTCCAATAAAGTGTAGCCTCCTCACAACAACCCATCCCACGGCATAAGATAAATTCAAATATTCTGCTGTCTTTGCGGTTAAACCCTTCCTTAAATCCATTCTACCACCCAAGCTTAAAAGAATATGAGGACATTCACATGGTCTACGTAAGATTCGAGGCAAAGTACGCTGTGGCCAGTTGTATCAAATAAATACAAGGAACATACATAATTAATTTTGGTGCACTCATTTATCCTCATTAATTCAAATCAAATTAGCCATATTCGTTACTCACAGCCCACAGGAACTTGTCCTTTTTGCACGAGCATCATAAAAATAAACTATATGAACCATAAAGCATTCACACGCTGACAACAGAGTGGATAATTTTGACTATTAAGATTGTGACAACAAATAACTCAAGTTAAAAGGCGTATTAGCATTAGCATCAACATTGCCAACTCTAAAACACAAGGATGCATGCAATATTGACTATTTGATCCTCGTACTTGCGATTAGACTTATTTCCATCTATCAGTGTCACTGAATGAGCATATACATCATGACATTCATGCTCATGGTTTTTGCTTGATGAAGATGATTTTTAAATCAAGATGTACATATAGATATCTCATAAACATATTTACATAAGTATGTGAGTGGATATTATATGCATTCATGTGCGGTCATAATTTTTATGCAAGTCTTATCAACTCCCATTAAAAGTTCAAGTTGGAAACACCGCATCGCATCCCAACCATTGGAATTCTGACTCACAGTTCTCATCACATACGTAATAGATGATAGAATGCAAGCATTGCATTGCAATGTCCAAAGATTTGTTGGTTTTACAAAATGCTGAATTAGATTTCCAGTACGGAAACGAGAAACTGATGATAACAGTTTGTAGTTTGTACACGATTAAACTGTGTAGGCTCATCGTTTTTACTACGGAATGATGAATCACATTTTGTATTAAATGTTTTCTGTCATCATCACCAAACAAACTGCCTATATTGATGGAGCTATGGGTTTAGCGCGGCGCATGGCGTGGCGACATGGTAGGTATAGTACTACTACATTAATGTTATTGAGGCGAATGCCATTTCCCACATGTATTCATCTCTCGTCATCAATCATTTTCTTTTTTATTTGAAATGCCCTGCTTTATCCCTTTCTTTGCTAAAACTTGCTTTACTTGCCATTGACACGGTTGAATGCATTTTTGCACCGCAGTCAAAAAACTGATGCACAAGAACAATTGTCAAATGATAACAATTTTCTCAAAGTAGTTCAATGCGTGTGGCATACTCTCAATCATAAGATCATAACTTAAATTTTGACATCATTACAACCCCTTCAACTTCAAATTTATAAAAACAATTAGAGCGTTTCGTGGGCTGGGGTGACTATTACCAAATGATAAAAAGTTTCAAAAACAAATGATAGTTGGAGGAGGTAAGTTAAAAAAGCCTCAAACCTGCAATCAATGCTGCCCATTTATGCATTGAATACTATTCAAACAAATAGGAGTAGGGCAAATGATATGTTTCTACTTTCTTTCTTGTAAAAGATTCAGGGATTTAATGGGTTTGTGAATCGATTTTAGGCAAGGAAGGATGCTTTGTAACCGTTTACAACCATTAAGCATGGAATTCTTCTAGGTCGTTTCATATTAGAATTTATATTAGCAGCATTGACGGAAGGTTATGTTTTTAAAACCGTTTCAAAAATCTACTTCCAAGCATGCTCGTTGGTGTTCTATTAGACTTTGATCTCAAACTGCTCAATCTCCAGAAAAGAGGCGTTGAAAAAGATGAATATTTAGTGGGTGTAAAAATATTTGGTTGAAACCAGTGACCGGATGAACCTTGTTATCACATCGCTTTAAATGTAAATAGTTACAGGTTATAATGACAAAGTCAATAAATATTGGGAACACATAAGGATGGTGACTCATTACTGAAAAAATGCTGCATAGTAAATAATTAATAGACTGATACAGAACCGTGCAACCGAATGTGTTCATCACGGCATGCCCTAATGTACCTTTTCAATTTTGCATGGGTGAAAAACAAATATACGGGCTAAAATAAGATCGTAAAATAGCAAATGACATCACGCGAGTTAGCTTAAGTACCATTGAGCAGTACAAAAGCACAAGCTTAAGTAACTACGAGAGAAGCATGCATATAGGTTTTAGTAATTTTGCAATATATGGCCGAAATTATGAGCGTACAGGAGCAGGCCATTCTGGGTGAGATGGAATTAGCATATGCATGTGTGCACCAGCTAGCACAATGAAGTGCTAGTTTACTTTCAGCAGCTACAAATTTCAAGCCGAACCTGATTATAAATTCAGTTAGATGAGAACCAAATGTCTCATCCTTCATCGGACTCGGTAGAAATTAAAGCACCATATGCAGATGGAGACATCAATAACACTGCTGAACGACATATTTTTAACAATAAACATTCAAACTGAGGAGACCAAGAGTAGTGCAAAATTTGTAAAAGTATAGCCCTTTACACCAGCATCGGTATGTTGGCAGGTCTCGCAGCGAAAATGAATTTGTGAACAATATGACGTATGCTGACATGAATACTTAATTTTCATTATCGTGACTAAGCTACATATACTATATACTACTACTAGGTGCATAAATGTGGAGCCAAGTCATGTGTGTGTTGTAATAAATTGTAATAAGGTTTGAGATTTGCATTCAAACATGATTTCCAATTGAAGCATGATTTCCCTGTGAGCTGGGCTCCTTTGTTTTCTCCCTCTCGTTCGATACGAGCCTGATCTGATCTCCCTCTTTCATTACAAAATTATTACTACCATTCAATTTGGAGTGGAGAATGAGGAAGCATTAACATCTCAATAGTGTCTTTTTTTAGCCTCACACTCTTTTCATAGCTTCATATGCATTTTAATGAATTGGTTCTAATATAATATAAAGATTGCATATAGCGGAGGATTCGTAGTGTTGGGCAAAGAACGGGGTATCGAGCAGATGAAATTTCACACCGTCATCATCATCTGCACCTGCAGAATTATCAAGAAAATGAACACACACATTCAACTAGCAAATCCTCATTATTCATCCGCAGTTAATGACGACAGGACGGAAATGAATTAATCAAGTGGCCTCCGACGAACCAATGTAGAAAACAAAAGGATTGCTGTTGTTACATACGAAAGGGAGAGCGCGTGTGTTTGCTACTACTACGATCCAAACTTGCAAACTATAATAACTGCACCATCACTGCCTTTCTATGTATCACCTGTGTGAGATGAGAGTAATAATAGTAAATGACATCCCAGATAGGGAATTGTTATCGGTTCGTAATTACGCATTCCCCGATTTCCTTTCGGCGTACGTTAGTTCTAAGTAAGCAGACGGACAGATGTATTTCACATACAATGCTTACATTCCATTTTACATGCTTACTTGAATGCTCATCATCGCATAGCTAACGCAAGCACCAATGAGAATTTCTTTTTCTTTATCCCAAATTACTTCACAGGAACACCACGCACGTGTAAGTATGAGATGGAGATATAGTTTACCCCAATGATTGAAAATGGCTACATTTTACAGTCTTTCAGGATGATATATGTACCTAATTAGCTACGCATTTTTATGAAATGGGGAAACTTGCAAACTCCCGTTGAAGTTTTATTTTAGAGTTACAACAAATAATATGCTTGCCTTTGTCAAGTTTTTATTTCAGCGAAAAATTTTGTACAATTCTAATTGCAATACATAATAAAATGTTGACATTCTCACATTCGAGTTTTATTAAATGCCAACGCACATGCAAGGGACTACGGCATTGCTGGTAAAAGTTAGAAAGTCCACAATAAAGTTATAATTATAAGCACAGAGAATTATTTATCACCCACTAAGATCAATAGTCATCTTGTCGATTATTGGCCAGCGCACATTTTCTGCTGAAGAGTGTAATCAATGTCACCATGATTGGTTGGCTAACATGATTTATAATCGTGGGTGATTGTATTTTTTCAAAACATTGCTAACGAACCTGAGTTACAGTCAATGCATAGAACGATTGATGCAATGGGAAACTTATAATCGAGGCACCACAATAACAGTGCTCATTTTTGCATTGCTTTATATTTTGCCAAGAAAAAATATAATTGTATGTAATATACACTATTTCACTACAACTAACCTAATTTTATCATAACTACCGGCTCACTACTCTCCGTCTCAATATTCCATTTGACTACTGATCATGAAACTAGTATCAACTTCAGCAACTTATGCCCAACTTGACAAGAAAGTGCAGAAAGCTGCTCATAATTTGTTTGTGAACTAGTATAAACTTGCATTGTTGAGAAACTGAAACTGTTGTTGTTTTCATGTTCTTATTCAAGTCATCTAAGAGCTTATGACATGACAGCATTTAATAAATGTTTTGGTAGCACCGACAGCCCAGCGCGCCTGTTCTCTACTTGAAGCAAAACTGGCTTTTAATTGTCAATTTCACGAACTGGGACCATCCCTTGCATTACGCCAGGGAGTCTGGGAAGGAATGATAATTACGAGCATAAATAATACATCGAATATTATAATGCAATGCAACGTTCATCTTTTATTTTCTCGCAGCTCATCTATTTTGGAATAGTGTATGCAAAACACATTTTTTCTGCCTCCGTGGGCTCCTCACAGTTCTTATAGCGGTGTAGAAAAAGGATTCGTTAATTTTATTATAAATTATGTTGGCTACATGTTCTAAAATTCTTGTATGGTAAAAGTGAATCTTGCAAAAAAAAACCAGTTCCCTCAAAGAGCGATCTCTGGGTCATTGCATGCTAAAATAATTAAAATCGATAACAATCATTCATTAATTACTGCTGTAAGAAGGATGCAGTAATTAATGAGCCTCCCATTTTAATATGTTGAAGCGCCAATCAATGTTGCCAGTTACCATATATGAATTTGAACGTGAAGTTTTTATGGGTAAATTATTCGTGTCAGGAAGTACAAAGTCTAACTCACTTAAACTCACATCGTTTGAAGAATTGATGCAGTTTAAAAAAGTTTAATGTAATTACAATCACATTTGCAATTAACAGATTGCCTAAAGCTCTTTAATTAGCAAATAATCGATTATTCCATTTGCTAATACATGCAATATGTACAAACACCCAGAGAAATGTCGCAATAATAAATATTCAAATTACTTGAAAATGGGAAAATGAGGATAAGCTCTTCCCAAGTAATTCTCTTTCGCCTACGTGATAGGATACTCAATTTGACAGGAATGTAGTTTGTAGCTTCATTCACGACGATACAACATGGGTGGATCTGTGCCACGTTTAGTTACGTTTTGGGCAATTTAGGACAATTTATGGCTGCGCTTCCCATAAACTAATGATGTTTCACATTTGCAATATTACTGGAGGATACGGAGAAAGTAGATGATCTGAAGTGTTTTTGCATTCACTATTAAACCATGCGTAGCAGGTTAATGTATCGCTTTTAGAGTTCCAGCAGATGACAGTGTAAAGGGAAATCAACAAGAACAAAATTCTTTCACCCTCCACTTCATATAAATATAGATACATACGAGACTAGACTTTGAAAGCTTTCAACGGGAGAAAGTGTTGCAAAATCAATTTAAAACCCTATTTCCACCAACTGGAAAAACGTATTCCCACATTCTTTAGAAGATACTCCCTCTAAGCATGGAAACTTATCTTGAATCACCTTGTATCTAACATGTAGTGTGACAATATGCTCCTTTTGCCTCGTAGCTAGGATTATGTACATGACAGGAATTTGACAGATGGAAAAGTTATAAAATCTACATGCAAGTCCCACGGCGATGAATAACCCTTTAATATATAGTATGTAAGCACTACTCAGGTAGTGCATATAGTAGAAGCACGTATTGACATTTACCCTCCACCTCCATGATTACATTTGTCGTTGTATGAGGTGGCATTTGTCACTGATAAGTTTGGTAAACATGAATATTAGGCCACTGCTACTACTTATATACATAAATAGAGAAATGTTTGGATACGCTACCTTTCTATCTCGCCATCAAATCCAAACTATTACATTTAAGACTATTGTAATGTAAGCATTCATTTAAAAAGGAAGAAAGATATATCTCAGAAGAAAAAGAGTCAAGCTGACGGGCTCTGCGGTGTGTGTGTACATACGATTAGTTAGTCTCGGAGAAAACAGTAGAATGCGTGAGATCACTTAAGTTTAGAGCACGGATGAAGAGCCCAGTGGACTGTTTTCACTTACGGTTCCACACTATGCATACAAACATACATATAGTAAGCTTGTGTGCATATAGAACCACACCGTTTCTACGAAATGTGCTTTTCCTATATATACTATATCAGCAGCGCGATGAGTAACAGGGAAATCCAATTTACTTTTTATTTAATAATAAAGTCTACTGACTCGGCTAAGCGGTTTGTTCACTCTCTACTAGCTAGTTCTGCTGGGAGAGAGAAGAAAACTATTTCCTTCCACTAGGATACAAAATGCTTGAAAAAATTGAGGCTGTGCGTGGACAACCAAAAGGAATATGCTGGTTTTGCTGATTCTTTCTTCTTTGCGCTTGGCTGCATAGATTTCTGGAAAATGGAGCCTAAACAAACTCAAAATTTAAGGAAGGAAGAGAGTTAAACGAGGAAAATACGGAACTCATCCATAGTTTAATGTATATCATCACATTATATGTTTAATGCGTATATGCTGGAAATAATGCTGTTGCGTTCATCATATCATCCAGGAAAAAATGAGGAATCTTACTCAAATGAGTTGATTTAATATTTACGAAACTCATCAAATAATGCATATGATACAAAAGCTTGATAAACCCATCCATCTCTATATCTCTTCCTTCCACTTCCCTGGGTTTTACTTTGGTTGACTCCTACACACTACAAAACGTTTTTTATATATTTTTCTTGCTGTTCCAAATACACTCATTCGTCAAACTTGTGTGCCCAGCAACTCGAGACATCATATTAATATCAGGCATGTCTAGTAAAGTTCAATTCACTCTGAGCTATAGTCAGAACGTTGTATTAGATTTTCTGCTGTGTTTGCACTGTCTCATCATGACGATGAGGGTTGATGTGATGATCATGATGATGATGATGATGATTACTTGTGTATGAATAGTTAAGCAAGGTAGAAAAAGCTGAGAATACATTAAGCTTAAACCTGAGTTTTTCCGTTTTGCTCTCTCCAACATGTATTTGTACAATATTCTCTTGAATGATTGAGTTTTGTTCGGAGTAGTGCTTGTTCTCAAGTTTGTGGTTTCTGGAACTGTCTTTCACTTGTGCCTTGTAAATTTATGAGCATGATACATGGCGTGAGTGTAATGTAAATACATACATGTGCATAATATATATTGTGTGTGCTGCTGCATACGTTTGTTTGAACAGGAAGTACACAAAAGTTGAAATGCGTTACAGAAATTCGCTGAATGTCGCCCTCTAAAAACTCCGGTGCGATGCCACGGTGTTTTATTGTTTGCTAGGGGAATGTCAAATTCAGAAGAGGGACGACGAATTCTCAAGTAACTTTTTGGAATGCTGAATGTGCTCTATCGCTTTCAGACACTTTACATTGCACTGCACTCACATGTACCGCATAAGAAAGCGACATGTGAAATCTGTGAAAATGAAGAAGGAGGGGAAGAGGAGCAGATCTCATTGTCAAAATTATTCTGCGGCTTGAAGTTTTCTAGCATAATGAACCCTTGGGCCGAAAGTTCATGATGAAATCGGCACCACATAACAGAGGTGGAATTAAGTTACGACTTATTTAATTAAACCAGACAACCATAAAGCAATGTTGGTAAATGATTTTTATAGTTTTACATCTATGTAATGCGACTAAGAAATAATGAGAGCAGTATAGTGACTGCTTCATGGTCTTTCACTTGCTTGAAATCGGGTGTCAGGTGGTCCTTACGTAACGATTTTTTATCGTCTTCTTCGTACATGGAACAACACGTGATCATATTTCAATTGCCATCAATCCAATCTGATATATACAAGCAAGTGGACATGGTAAACGTTACAGATTATATATTGTTCGTTTCCAATTGCATATACATACATGACATGAGTTTGGTATTTTTAAAACTCAAACTATCCTGCTTGAGTAGAAACACCCGTTGAGATTTGAGCTCTAGAACTTTGCATACAATTCTTGCATATCTACTTAAACCACTGTAGTAGCGTATTTGAGTAAAGAAGTAAGCAGTAATAATGACTATGAAAAGTGTTGGTAAAAGGTTGTGCAAATGAGTTTTTATTGGGCAACTACTCTAATCATATATCTAAAACGCTGGGTGACTGGGTGAGGAGAGAGTAACATGTGGGAATACCATCATCGTAACCTATTCTTTTCTTTGCATAAAAAGTGGTAATCTCATCAGGTAGGCAAAATCTGGTATTGCTGGAAACTGAAAACTCGTTTACACAAGGATGGAAGAGAACTACTTTATTGTAGAGAAAAAGAGAAACGAATGGAATGGAGGGAGAGAGAGCCAAAACGAGGTCTGCTTTAAAGTTTATCAAAATTTCTTGAATAAATAAACGCTCACAATCAAAAAAGGTCGATGCAATGTAAACGTGTAGGAAGAAAAGAATAATATTTAACGAAAAGAGACTCACACAGATTTCCTCCCTTCATTCAGCCCATGATTTTTACATTAAAGTACTGCAAACTACAGTAAAACTTGGAAAGTTCATTTTCATGGGTAATTTTAATAGGATTAGTAGAGGATTCTGCTTTGAACCTTTAGATAGACTACTTTTAAGCCAAAAACTCTTTACACGTGCAAAAATCTAAGGCACTGCGGCTGCCAGATTTTAATTTGTGAATTCTGCATGGGAGATAATATTATAACCTTTCCTTGGGCCGGAGGAGGAGCATTTTTCCGGACTTTTAATGATGATGATTTTTGAATGAAGCAAAATAGTGTCTACCGCGTCGCAAGCATGTATTCCCCTCTACAGTCATCAGAGTTTCCGTGACTGTAATCCAAACTAAATTATTATTATCCTTATGCAATCTCAATCCATCAGGAGTAAGATTTTTCTTGACTTTTGAACTGTTAAACAAGTTTATTGTAACCTTCCAGCATATTTTCACTAATCCAACAAAATAACATCCAATTTTGCTTATATTACATTTACACTACACAAACCTCTCTCTGTAGGGATGCGATACAAGAGGCCTACTGCCATGAGTTCAAAGGCTGTGTCCATCCGACTAAAAAGCAAATACGTGCTAGATATGACGCTATACATGAAAGAAGTGATCATTTTCAGCCGGGTGTAAGTTATATAGCTTTCTATTCAGCAAGTCCCTCCTTTATAGTAGATATACATTTTCGAGAAAAATATACATATTATATCCACTCCAAGAGTTGAGTCAGTCTCAATCAAGAGAAAAGAAAAGTAAGTTGAGTAATGGAGCTCGAACGAAAACGAAGCCCCTAGGGTTTATGCTAAGGATTTTAAAAAGGCTTCAGGCTTAGGAACAATTTATTTGAGTACTTTCAAGTTTTGAATCACAACCATAAACTTCCTTATTTTCTTGACTCCCTGTAGGCGGATCCGCTCTTTCTATGCTATTTCACGAACAGAGGTACATATAAACAATAAGAAAGTAGGATTTAGAGCGAAACATAGAAAAAGCGAAGGACACAAGATTTGTTCTCAAGTTCACTCTCAAAAAATTCCTCTATTCTTCATATCTTCTCACTCTATTCATTCCTCTGCAAGAAACTAGGAGCCCGTCCATTAGTCCAAAGAAAATGCATGTTTTTATTAGAGTCTAATGTATATTTTCTTGAACCTCTACCTCTGTTCTCAAACGCCAACTCTGTTGACAATGTTTTAAACTGGCTTTTTAAATGGAAATAAACATCAAGAACCGCCGGATGGACCGGTATCCCTAGCACAATCGTCGTTTTCTTCTTTAGTAGATACGAGAATGAGACAAAGCTATCTTTTATCCGTTTCTATTTCAATTTCTTCGTTTTGTATAAATATATCTTCCAGAATCGTTTTTTACAGGAAGGAGTAGCCAGAGCATAATGTGTGATAATGATAAGGAACATGAAAAATCCAATATTTATCAGAATATGCAGATGTACATGTGGCTGCCTAAGCAAACAACTGTCTGTCGACAGGATATTACTTCTTTTGCGTCTCCTTTTTCTGAACACATATTCTGAATTTTATTTGGCTTGTGCCCTTCTCAACGTCTTCATTACATGACGTGAATCTTGAAATGGATTCTTAAACATTTTCACTATTACATACAAGATTCTCTTTTTTTCTTGTTCTCCTTTACACCACTTGCACATGTCATAAGCTTGTCATGACCAAATACGGAACATTTATAATATGCTATGATTTCATAGAGGATTATGATTATTATGAGCATGTTACATAGTTTGGGTATGATATAGTGCTTTAAAGCTCATAAATTTCAATGAATTTACGACTGGATTTACCAGAAAAAAAGCTTCTTTTCCAAAGCAAAGCTGTCATGAACCCACACCTTATCAGCCATCCAACTTTATGCTTGTAATATCGTATATTTACGTTACTAAATGGTTAATTGTATATTTTACTTACTTTGTTTCCGACTAGTAGTAAAGGCACTTTATCAGCTCCCTTAACTCGGCTGATTTGTTCCTTCATCGTTTTGATATCCTGAAAGGTCTGATGATTTGTGATGGAATAGACAACGAGAAATCCCTGCCCGTTTTTAATGTACAAGTCTCTCATTGAAGCAAACTGCTCTGTTCCCGCAGTGTCCAAAATTTCTAGGACACATGGAGACCCATCCACCTCAATCTCTTTTCTGTAAAAATCTTCTATTGTCGGATCATACTTTTCCATAAAACACCCTGAAACAAACTGGACTGTCAATGCCGACTTGCCAACACCCCCTGATCCTAAAACGACAACTTTGAATTCACGCATTTTGAAAATTTAATTGGCTAAGGTGCTCCTTTGCTTGATAAGGAAAAAAACTCAAGATCAATAATTTCTCAACTCAAATTGATTGACTAATGGTAAAAGCCTTGTATCCACATGTGAGTCTCTTTTTGGTAGGAATTTAAGGTGCAATACTACCAACACTTGTTTCCTCTGTTGCTGTTGCTGCTGCCGCTTAATTGAGTAGAAGTACAATATCCAGTATAAAAATATATAAAAAATGTATGCACGTCTATTAAAAGAGTAATTGTAACAAGTCCATATATAAACCAAGAACGCGCAAAAGATCGTTTTCACTGCCTACACAACAAAACAGAAAAAAGTGTCTTTTTTTGCTTGTTATCCTTTATCTTGGCGTAGCTCTCATTAACAGCTTGTTTGTCTATTTGTAACTACAAGGTAAAAAGTGATTGTTGGCTTTTTTTTGAAACCTTGTTAGGAAACAGTTAAATCCGGTGATCATTAGTTTCCTTCGAATCTAATGTCTTATTCACTGTCTCACACATACACACTCTGAGTAGTAACACTTGATTTTATATAAACACCAATACAAAGAAAAATGTCCCGTTCCAGATACAAATTGGAGGATTAGGTTTTTTTGTTTTCTTCTAATTTGGTCTCCTTGAAATTGCGTTGCAAACCCAAATCCGAGCTTGCACTAGTTTTTCATGTGTCGGTAAAAAAGGTTTTTGGCACAGAATAAGGTTCGTATTTCTTATTGTTTAGAAATTCGAACAGAAAGGAAGTATCAAAAGTTGACTGATAACCTGAACGTTATCATTGGCAAATTTACAAGATCCCTCCCGAGGTAATTAAAATGTCTTGTGTCAAATATCTATACTGGAACCACTTTGTCCAAGTCTTATGTTCTCCAGAAGATTAATAAAAATAAGACGTTTGACCAATGAATGCTGCTGCTGATGACGAATGGATGTCGTATATTATATTTCTCCTTGCGGACGGAAGATCACGTTCCCGAGATAATTTTCAATATTTTTCAATACGCAGGTGTATCTTGCTTCAGTATTCACCATGAGTTTCCAATACAGTCGATAAGATAAATGTTTGCTGGACTATGACGGATGTATGTATCATCAGTGTCCGTGCGATGTATGAGAGATAGATACGGTTTTGTTTCTCGTTTTATAAGGATATCCTCTCAGATCCAGAACTTGTCGTATACTAAAAGGCATTTACCAGTACTCATGAATTATGTATTCCAACCACTACGAAATGAAAGAAGTAAGGAGTGGTGCGGCAGCGGTGTACCATGCATGTCCTTGGATGATGCAGCATTAATTTTAATTGTGGAACATTAAACTGGACGTTTGCCTGGTATTAAGTGTGCATTGCATTCAGGCTTAAAAATCACACCACTGTTCTGACTATAATGTTCCGTTCTAGATGATGCTGATGTACTTTAACTTGTAATAAACATTGTGCTCCTCCTTTTCTTGGCAATCACTGGTTCTGTTGACACTTGACAGTACGAGTGTTTTTTATATATAGGAGGAATGTGACAGTCGGTCACAAAGATTCAAAAGGTCATCAAAGAAGCTCGTGTTGGGATTTAAACTGGAAGAAAGAAAAACCAAATTATGCAAACAAACGACATTTTAATATGATATCACGCATTTAAACCACCCTGGAAGCTGAAAAAGAAGTGCCTATTGTGTTTGTCGATGTTCTTAATCACAACTGGCGCCGATTATTATGCAATACATTGTGGAAATTATCAGGCTATATGACGATTCTTAATCATACCCTGCGTTGCGATTTTAGATTATTATGAAACTGGTAAGCTAATAAACAGGTATCCATCTACTATAATATTATGCTTCATACCCTGCCTGCCATGAACACTATTTGCAATTCGCATTCCCTAGATTAACTGAGAACTTGTACATAATAATGCTTTTGCTTTACAAACCATCATAAACGAATATGTGCCTGCACCACTGAGTCCGTTTGAAGAACAATGGAATGAAAAAAGATTATGTTGACATTGATTTCAAAATAAGCAAGAGTTCAGTTAGTAAACCAGTTTTTCTTACACTCGGTATGCAACTTAATTGACACTTGTTCATAAAAATGAAAATTAAATATGTACATTGCACCTAAAGTCAGCGTGTATACTTTAGTACAGTACACATCATATATTACGACGAAGGTATTCACTTTAAATACTAATCCCCTGCCACTCCTGTTGCATAACTTCCTCTAACCAACAACATTTGTTTTAACGTCGCAACGAGGAGGAATGCATGTTTTTCTCGTGTACTTTGCAATAAATGACAAATGTACATGATGAAAAACAGAAGTAGAACATAATTCACTTGAAAAATATATAATTCATGTGGAGGTGCAAGTAGTCATGCTTAATGGATGCATGCTCACTTAATATTGTATTTTAAAAATGAATTATTCCAAACCAATAATTCCCATTTAATTAGCGGGGTTCTTCTCTTGCTCTTGATATTTCATATTACGACTACTACTACTCATTGTTCTCCTCTTGTTTTTCCAACACTTTATTCTCACTTGCACCTCTCTGCTCTATCACAATCAATCAATTAATTTATGAATTATATTGTTTTGCAGGCACTAAATTTAGCTGTACACAAGTACTCACACAAACTATTAGTGTGAGGGAAAGATTCACTATCACTGATTCTAATGTCTTTTGAAGTTAAAACTAAACCAGCAATTACATATTATTAAACTCTTTCAACCTTATAGACTAACCAACGAATGAAAGTAAAACACGCTACACAATTAGCCGTTGATGCGTGTAGCATGCAGGATCCCTTTGAAACCCTTATAATAATGTAATTAAAAGCTGAGCAATTTTAAACCAACAAAGATTGCACGCTTCGAATTCCAGAAAATTGAAGGAATCTCACAAAACTTTGATTGTTCTCTCAAACCCCCACGTTCATTGTTTTACAATGAATTATACTTGATTTTTTGAAGAAAAAAAGAAGTTGTTAAAAGGGCTTTTGGATTTTGAACAGGGAAAATAATGATACGGGTGCTTTATTGCAGGTAAAGCGAAAACTGTCACGTCATACCTGAAAGCTTATGTAGGTGAATCTCGTGCTCAATGTAAAATAATGACTCTACAAATCAAACTGTGCTCTTCTTATAATGTTATCTGTTTCGTCTACAAAATACTTTCCCTTAAGCTGTATTCATGTAAGTACTAATGAATAACGTTTAATTCATGATAAATGGAATTTACTACAAGAAAAGAAGAGGACCGCTTATTTTTGTTTTTAATGTATGTTGTACACAGCAGCAGTAGTAGTAGGACTTAATGATGATAATGATGATGCAGAGTAAAATGTTGTTGCACTTACTTCCACCACTATACCACACATAAAAATATATAGAGTCTACCACAAATCCATTTTTTTAGTAGAAAGGGCCAGTCTTGATGTTACTTTTTCCTCACAAATATATATATAAATATATTAATCACACCGAAAGAAAGGCAATAACTATGATCTTAACAACAACTGTTAAAATCTTAAACTCAACATAACTTGATGGGAGCGTGTGTGAGAAGGAAATATATTTGTGTTTAAGAAGCTCTGTGAAGATGATGATAAGACTATTTTTTGTGTGATGCGATTTTTTTCGTGTGCTGTTGCTCTGCTCCTCTCCAACAGCCTGCCGTATCAATAATAATACTGAAACTATGTGTCAGAACCGAACGGTCGGTATCATATCACGATGCCGTCAGTCCGTCACACAAAACTTCATGGGGATGTTATATGTTATGTTCCTGTTGTGAAGTGATGAGAGTAGTGGTCCTTGTCTGTGTAGTAATACTCACATTCACGGTACAATCTAACAGGGTATATTATGAGTAGATAGGACTGACTCTCCTATTAATCCTTTTTCCTACATGGAAGACAGCTCCAGGGCTGATAAATTAGTAATTAGAATGAATTGAGGCTTGTGTGTAAAAGACTCGACGAATTCAGAAGACGAAGAGGTCTCTCTCTCCATTCACAACAAATACTAACATCGGATAACAACAGCACTTGGTTTCTTGCTACTTCATCATCACAACATCATCCTCATCATATCATGCAATACAAGAAGCGAGAGTCACACATATGCATGCAAACTGCACATCATAAAACAAGGAATATATAATAATGATAGCATAAGAGCACAAGACGGAGACTTGACTTGTTCCAAAGCAGCAACGTCTCTTGTAAGCTGTTGATGATGATGCTTTTTATCAGCTTCTAATATGCTATCTCCGTCTACTACAGTGCAATTCCTCGACATGAGCGTAATGTCTGACTATATCTATCTTCTCCGACTCAAAATGTTATTATTATTGTTATGCTGTTGCCTGCCTGGTATGTGTAGGTAATATTACTATGTGCATAATATGATGTACAACATAGAGATTTGCCTGATGCTGCATTGTATGGTTATGCGTATCTAAAAGGCTGATTTTTGAATTTCTCCACACACATTATTATTCACACAAGGAAAAATGGTTGGAGATGGTTTGTTGTTAATACCTTATTGATGAAATCTTATGTATTCATGCATCGTGCATACATACAGTCACAAGCTTCATATATATATATTCTCAAGGTACGAGGGTATAAGTGAGTGAGCAATAAGGCTCTTACTCTTTATGCCAATGCCACCACTAGACTACTATAGGAGAGAAAAGACTGCTTCAAAACTCAACCACCACCACATGAACGATATGCCATGCAAGTTTACTCAAACTCTGTGAGTCTAAGCAGGAACTTTGGCTGCTGTGCATACCTACCACTACTATACAATACATATATGTAATGTACATTTAATGCAGCCAGCAAAGCTTGCTTCCCTTTATTCAGATCTGACTGTTCGTCTCGACTAAAATGTCCCATTCCTATTAGCTTGCATTGCAGCTTCTCTACAACTACTACTACTACTACGGCTTCTGCTGGCAGATAGTCAGAAAAGTAGGAAACAGAGGGATATAGCCAAAGCTAAGCAACAGAGCGCTCCAAACTCAGCAGAACTGCAGTTTTACATTTATAATGGGGAGTATCATCGACTGTCATGTAGCCAAAGTGAACATTACGTTGTACATGCATAAATACAGAACACAACACAATCATCCATCCATCTATCAGCATGGCTCAAATCTGTACAATCTGGTCTAGCCTTGTGTTTTGCTTGTGATGAGCAGAAAACCAAGAAAAGTATGTAGTAAGCTAGTATTCATAATGTGATGTCTAATGTCATATAAGTATGCACAATAAAAATGTGTTTAGTATTTTTATACGCCTCGCATTACTCATTCACGCTGAGTCTGACTCGACTGTGTCTAGTGTGCCAATGTGGTTGCTGATTGAGAACAAATAAGCGGTTATAAACAATTCTTGTGCTCTACTCACTGCACATTTAGGAGAAAAACGGCACTGCAAAAATCTATACAAAAATGAGTTTATGTTTTATAGAATTATCGCGGTTGACGTTAGTTAAAACAGCATGCTTGGATTGTTTACGCAGTCGAAATACAAGGAATACATTGTTGCTGTATGTCCTTTTCTTGACGCACACACACAACACAGTTCCCTGACTCTCTCTTCACCCAGTCGTCACATTTTCCACCTTTTTAGTTGTATGTAACGTACCTATTCTTCTCCTACCCACACCTATGGCTAAACCACAGTCAGTGTGACGAACCACAACAGTTTTGTCTGAAAAGAATGCATGAAACTTTCTAGCTTACATATTACGATTCATGAAACATAGAGCACATTATTGTGTGCGTTCACAATAATGTACTAACAGTAGACCAACCAACCAACCAACAACAGAAGACACAACGAGTTGGATGAGTCTTTTTTGGTAGGACAGCGAAGGAAACGACGTTTTTTGATGGAGTTTTATAGGGATATTTTCTCCCTTTAAGTTCTCGTTGCACAAAGAGAAGGGTTGTGTTTTGTATGTAATGCAATGCAACACTATACTCTCTTGCAACAGCAAGCAAGCAATACACCGCATCATAACGAAACTCATGCTTTTTTTTGGTTAAGGACAAAGGCACAAGCAAGCTAAAAAGCAGGGCAAAAGGGTGATGTGAAATATTTGAAATATGCTTCGCTTACCAAATAAAAAAATATCTCACAAGAAGATACTGAAACACTGAGAAGGTCACAAAACATGATTTGATAGAATCAACCAACAATGTTGAATGTGTATATCAAAAACTTATGCACACACTGTGCTTCTGTTTTGTCTTCCGTTCTCTGTGTTCACTTGCGGTTTTTTCGCTTGGAGCTTCTATACCCCAAAAGCATATTATTATTATGTATCTACAATTCTACATGAACGAATGAGGTTTGTAATAGTGGAATGTACCTAATCTTGGCTCAAATGAGAGAATTTTTATCCCCCTTTTGCCTGTCTTTGTGGATTTGATCTCGTAAATGCAATATTATATGCAGCATGCAGTAGTTGTAGTAGTAGTGGGAAAAGGAATGACGATGATTGCGATAGGGATGTGATGTGATGAGGAATTTGAAGCCGCAAGCAGAGAGCTGATGTTGTACACTTTACCTCTGAAAGAAAATTATGTAGTTTGCTGCACAAGAAGTAGTAGAAGTTGAGTGGAGTGAGAGCACCGTAATAAAATAAAGGACAATGTGTATGCAAGCAATGAAATCCAATGCAATTTTGTGTTCTTGTACGAGATTCTCCTCGATGCACAGTTACTTACTTAAAGGAGAGAAAAACAGGAGAAGTTGTAACACTTACTCTTAAACACACATGTAGAGGATTGAGAGAAGAGCGGGGAAGAAATGAGATTTTCCCCAGTACAACTTGTATACTTTTTTTCTTCGGAATGTTACATTGAGTTGGTGAAATTATGTAGAAGGAAGATGAAATGCAGAAGAAAAGAGAAAGAGAGAGCGTAAGCTTTCTGGATGTTGTGAGTTCCTCCGGGCCTTAGGAACGAATGGTGGATAGGTTGATGTAGTTCACTGGTAGGCTTTTGAACAAGTGACAGGAGCAAGAAAATGGATTTTCGGTCTTTTTCCTCTCCATGTGTATTGGTATAAAATGGTAGTGTTGCTTGCACTAAAAATGAAGGCTCAGCTCACGTTCGTCGCTCCACTCCACTCGAACGGAAAATGCAGTGGCTTCTTGTTCTTATGCTTTGTCGCTATAATATTGTAATGTTGCATGGATGCGAGTTTCAAGTAAATACATACATACATACCTTTCTTTTGGGTACACTTTCCATTCTGTTTCCATACAGAGAGAGAGAGAGAGGGAACGTGATGGTGAAAGAAGAAGGAAAGGGCAAGAAAAACCGAGGGAGAAAAGAGTCGCTTAGATTGCAACAAAAAGAAAAGGCAGTACACAAAATGATGATGATTCAGTGAGAGATTAGTATTTTCCACCATTTCCGCTCAACTTTTAGCAATGAAGTAGTCATGTCATAGACATAGACATGAGAACATGAATGGATAAAAATGTTATCAGGAAATTCGATTCTCCACTTTTTCTACATGTTTCACTTCATTTTACGGAACACTACTACAATAGCTCAGGCAAAGGCAAAGCTGGACACATAATAATTCGGAAAATGGCAGTTTTATATCATCATATTACATTGCATAAAAATAACTGCAAAGTATATGCCTTCTCTTTCTCTCTGTGGGTGACATAATGCTGAAGGAAGGAAAGGGAATTTCCCCGAGTTTAGTTCAACTCTGTTGTGACTTAAGTTGTGCTTCCTCCTTGCTTCTCATCGTTCTCAGTTCTCGCTATTGCTCGTTAGCCACCTTCTACAATACATAGATGTTCCTCTTCTTCTTCTTCTACTTTTCTAGAGAAACTAGGTATATGCATGATCCGAATTGCACTTGGCTCAACTAATGACAATTTTTTTGCTTTTGAACAAAGTTTTAACACGAAATGATAATAACGATCTTTATATTTTTTTCTATTGCTCCAACGATAAGTACCAGCCAGGATAGCGTGTTCTTTCAGTTTTATGCTAGCTCTCATTCCTTGTAGGAGTAGTTTCATAGATTGAGTAGGAGTAGGAGTGCTTTGTGCAAAAGTGGAGTGCTTTGGCAAATGCTCCAAGTTTTTGTAGTGCCCCATCCCTATCCCATCTGCAAACGGAATCGAAGTGTGCATGTGCATATAATATGTATTCGTTTCGTATGTATTGGTTTGGTATTGTACACTTTGACGATGAGTTTAAGTATGTATATAATGCTTGGGCATATTTTATTTTTTATAATATTCCAACCGCTTGTTCCTTTTGCCACCGGAGTAATATAATATTACAGAGTCGTCTCGAGTATCATGTAGATTTTGAAGAGGAGAGAAGGAAGCAGGGAGAGAGAGAGAGACCACCTTACCCTATTTCTTTTCTCTCCTGCAGTAAATACACGAGAAACTCCGTGAGAGAAGACGTATAGTTTTTTTCTACTACTACATATGAACAACAGCCGGTGAAAAACGGAACTCATGCACTGCAAGGATTTTTCCTGTTTGTGGTTAACTATGCCAATGCCAGCCCTTTTCATCTTCATAATTCCGCAAAGAAGTACTGGAATTTCGTATCGTTATTGCCTCTATAAAGGAAAGGTCCTTGGCCTGTATAACCCGTAGAGCTCTATGTTATAAAACAACGGGCACACGGGTAATACACTTCAGGATGTTGGCAAAGTTTGGACAAGGATTCTAGGAAGTGGAAATAGGACAAATTTCATTCGGTTCCAGACAAAAAGCAAACGCCGGTATCTAATTTAACATCTCTTGATTTTCGCGTCTTTCCTCTTGTCTGCTCTCTGGGCGTTTGTTCACGTAACGTTCTTAAAAATGCACGAATGTGGCATGTAACTTTGCCTTGGCTGGAGAAGCGAAGCAGTTAGAGCATACATATATTTACGTTCCTCAAGAACCGTTGATTGGCTGTCTTTCTCGAGAATTTTTGATGATGCATTATCATCACGTATTATCAAGAAAAATAGCTTTGTTGGGATTCTCAACCCTTCAAATAGATGAATGCGTGTGTGTGTCTCAACGCACCGCAGTCGGTAAATAACATGGTCGTTCCATCAGAAAACTACCTATAATGAAGTTTGTTGTCAGATTGGACGATTACGTTACACTGCTTTCATCAAGTCAGGAAGCTATCGTTGGTTGGACTGTCAGACTCATTTTGCAAATGGAAGACGGTCAATATTTATGGAACACACGTTCACTTGATTACACACTTGCTGCCAGAAAAACGCTTTGGTATGCTATAATGAACGCCATTAGGTATAAATGTAGTGCCATCGCTATCCCAGCGGAGAAAAAAACTAGTGCGTTATTTCCTACGGATAAAAACTAATGAACCCCCAGAGAATGTGGGACTGAAAATTGAAGTGATCATTTGGTACTACTATTTTTGCGTAATGTAAAGCTTACCAACCAACAAAAAACCTTTGGAAAACGATAACTGCTTTTGTAAATCCCGAAAATAGAAAACTATATACCAATTTTCGACCAAAACTTTCACCAGGAGGTTTCACTCAACTTAAAACACACACAATGCTGAATAGGTGTACTTTTTCGGTTTCTCTCTAATTAGCCCACCCCTACCTTGAGCTTCAAGTCCGACCATCTACGCATTTATACTCCCATTCATTTTTCAGAGCATTCCCCTTCCCTTTAGATGAGATGAGAAAAAACTCGTGTTATGCTTTCTCCACCTTGTTTTTTTGTAAACTCCTTTGAACCAATTATTGATTCCTTCCCTTTTGTTTTTACCGTTCAATTACAATCATTTATTAGTTGTAAAATCTTTAACCTGAACTGATATTAAATCCGGCCCGAAACTCAACTCTTGAATCTTTAATAGCTTTAACTACCAGCTTTTCGTTTTACGTCTTCAATCATTTAAAACTAAAGTTATCGCTAGGCTAAAAGTTATAACTGACCTTGTCTAAGCATTCATTGTGTTAAAATGCATCACGGCTTCATAAACAACATAAAATTCCATCTCAACTATATAGCCCTAGTTAGATGAAGTCAACTAATAAATTGGGGCAATAAGTGACGACAGGTAGGCAATACGTTTGATCATTAAAGTTGTGCGTAATGTGGACATGCATAATCTGAATTATTAAGTTTTGTGATTCGCATTTACTACTTCGGCATTTAATGTATTAAGTGGATGAGTTAGAGATGTTAAATCAAAATCGACAAATTATGCAAATCAATTGAATCATGAATGGTTGCATAATACAATGCATGATGCAAGACAATCGCTTTACTCATCATCTCCGTAAATATCGATTTTTTGCATTACATTGCGTTAGAAGCCACAATAGGATGCGACAAACAAAGGAAACTAAACACACTTTAATTAAAAAACAATCAAATTATTTTTATGACTGACATTGAGAGGCGATTGCGATTTACGGGCACATTCCCCCGTTTTCTCATGTCTGATAAAAGGCATTAGACAAGAAAATTCATCTAAACGACGAATTACGTAGTTCATTTGATGCACACAATTGAAGGCCATCTGCATTTCCAAACAAAAAAGGATAAGCACATGTGAGCAATAGTTATTACAAATTGCAATTTGCAATCTCCTTTCTACGAAAAGTGCAACGTTTTGATCAAGAGGTGTAAATCTTTATAGGAGAGCGAGCGAGTACCAAATAGCCCATCTTGCAGAGCGGTAAGTGTAACCAACTCCAGAATGAATGGAATAAACACATACCTAATTTTTAGTAGGGGATTTCCCATTCACTTTTGACGGATTACTCACTTCCACATCTCCAATTTGCTCCAGATGTTTAATACTTTAGTTAGCTAAAGTAGCACCACGCCACAATACTGTTATTTGCAGACCCAAAACACAGCTTTTTTTAGTACATTACCGGAAAAAATAAGTGTTTTTCTAAATCAGCATATTGGTGTTTACAGTTTAGCTCCAAACACCGGAAATGGATTCCACCAAGCTAAAAGTTTATAACAGCTTCAGTCGGCGGCTGGAACCTTTCCAGCCGGTTGACCCCAATGGACGCCATGTCAAATGGTACAGCTGTGGTCCTACAGTTTATGACGCATCCCACATGGGTCATGCTCGTTCGTACATTTCTTTCGATATTTTGAGACGAGTTCTGGCAAACTATTTTGGATATGACATTTTCTTTGTTATGAACATCACGGGTAAGATATCCGGCTCAATTAATAAATTATAAGGGATTGGAGTTCTTTATTAAAATACTAATGGTTATTAAAATGTACTACTATGTGTTTCAGATATTGATGACAAGATTATAAAACGGGGGCGAAATGAACACTTGTTTCAAGTGTATGGTGAAAATGTAAAGGATATTCATAAGATAACTAGTGACCTGGCAGTTGCACTTCATGCGTATGCTCAAGAAACACTTAAAACTACGGATCCTGACAAGAAAACCATGAGGGAAAAAATTCTTATTACCGTCCGTGCCAGTATGGAAGCTGTAGACAAAGAGTTGCAGGCGAGCCCAAGAGATGAGGAAGTAATTGAAGCCCAACGTCAAAAGCTATTGAATGGAACTAAAGATGTTCTGTTTGAATGGTTGGATGCAAATAGACAGACTGGTCAAGTTTTTGATAATGAAATATTTGCTAAATTCGCAAGAGGATGGGAGGATGAGTTCTTTGCCGACATGAAAGCGATCAATGTACTTCCACCGGATGTACTGACGAGGGTCAGTGAATATGTTCCTGAAATTGTTGCCTACATTCAGCAAATTATAAACAATGGATATGCGTATGAAAGCAATGGATCGGTCTATTTTGACGTAGTCGCCTTCCGAGAAACTCCTGCGCACACTTATGCTAAATTGGTCCCAGAAGCTGTTGGCGATGTAAAGGCTTTACAGGAAGGAGAAGGTACTTGTTGAATTTCTAGTAGTGGACACATGAACTGTTGAGAAATTAACTGGACTAAATTATTCTAACAAAATTCCATTTTTAATCTAACATCTACACAGGTGAGCTTACCGTTGACCGAGACACAGAGAAAAGGGCACCGGCTGATTTCGCACTATGGAAAGCTTCGAAGCCTGGTGAACCATCTTGGGATTCCCCGTGGGGACTAGGTCGTCCTGGATGGCATATAGAATGCTCTGCCATGGCTAGTGCTATTATTGGCGATCAACTAGACATCCACACTGGTATGGAAATTAATTATTATTAATTATAAACTATATAAATTATATGATATCATTAAATTATACAATGATATATGATTTGGATTTTCAGGTGGTGTGGATCTAAAGTTTCCCCACCATGATAATGAAATAGCTCAAAGTGAAGCTTATTTCGATAATGACAATTGGGTCAAATACTTTCTCCATTCTGGCCATCTCACAATTGCTGGATGCAAAATGTCTAAATCGCTGAAAAATTTCATAACAATTAAAGAAGCTTTGGAACAATATACTGCTAGTCAACTTCGATTAACATTTCTCTTACACTCCTGGAAAGATACTTTAGATTACAGTCCTTCGGGTATGCAACAGGCAGTTCAAGTTGAGCAAAAAATTCAAGAATTCTTCCTTAATGTGAAAGACAGTCTAAGGTCTTCCTCACCCTACCCCAAGTGGACTGAGCAAGACCTTTCATTCCAGAAAAGCATTGAAACTGGAAAGCTTTCTGTACACGAAGCCTTATGTGATAATATTAATACAAGAGATGCCGTGTTTTCGTTGAGAGATCTCATCAGTGCTGCCAATATCTACATTCAAAATGGAAAATCACAAAAGACTCAAGTTAATGGTCCTTTGCTGAAACAGGCAGCAGTCTACGTTTCCAGGATGCTCAGAATTTTTGGTGTCATCACCAGTTATGATCTAGACAGCTTTGGACTTAGAACTACAGACTCTGAAGATGCAGGTCAAGTAAACGTGGAAGATACAGTACTTCCCTTTATTGAAGTATTATCAGAATTCCGGGAGAAGGTACGAACCACCGCGAAAGAAATAAGCGATTCGACCATTAAATCAAGTATTCTGAAAGCCTGCGACGAAATTCGTGACCAGAAATTGCCAGACCTTGGCGTGAGATTAGAAGATCATGAAGGTATTTACATTGATAACAAGACTGAACCATTGATTACAAGTTAAATAAGCTAATAATTATTTTTTAAATTTTGTTTAGGTTGTCCAACTGTAGTAAAGTATGTTGGCAAAGAAGTGATGATGAAAGAAAAGGAAATGAAAGAAAGGCTAGAAAAGGAGAAGGAGGCGGAAAAACAGAGGAAAAAACTAGAACAGTTAAAACTTCAACAAGAAAAAGATGCCCAAAAAAGGATACCTCATTTTGAAATGTTTAAGCATGAAACTGATAAGTATTCTCAATTCAACGAAGAGGGCTTTCCCACGCATGACGCACAAGGAAATCCGTTGGCAAAGTCGCAGGTCAAAAAGCTGGAAAAACTTTATCAACAACAGAAAAAGAAATACGAAGACTATTTGAAAAGTACCAGTGCTGCCAATGGTGTATAATCCGAGTGTGTACGTGTACTGAACGTTTTAGCAAAAGCATTTATCTATGAGTTACTCTACCTAATTTATTTTCAATACTTATCTAGCAGGTCATTTTCCTTGGGTTTCAGGTCATACTACTATGGTGCTCTCCTTTATATATTAATATTTACCAAATACCTCCTACAAAATGAACAAGTCAATTATTACATGTATCCAGCATCTTATCTTTATCTTGTAATAATTAGTACTGTTAAAAAACTCTTGCTTTGAAATCTGTCACGCCTTGCCACATACCACTAACTTTGTATTTCATCTCAAGTATTCTCTAAACTTAACCGGTTTTTTGTATAATTCATTATTCAGTCAAGCTAAAACTGAACAATAAAAATTGGCTTCGGCTTTGCATAAAACAAGCAACTCTGTATAAATCCGAAAGTGTACATTACTCAGGTTGTATGATACAGTTTGAAAATGAAATTTTTGATATATTCTCTGCATCTATGGACTACTACTTCACCAGTTCTGAATGGTACATACCTAATTTCTGCATATAAAATGCCTTGGAGCATCAATAAAAGCTAGCAAAACCAGAACCAGATATTAAATGATATGATTCTCGGTTCTTCACTTTCCATCCACATAAATTTTCAATGTATATATCCCGGACGGCTCATTGCCCCAAAAATGCTCTTGCGGATACAAAAAAGACATACATTGAACACGATAAGGATATTCCCTACTACTAGCTTCAACAAACTGCCAACCAATATGTAATAGACAATGCATTATTGTTTTGTATTCATATTCATTTCATCCGAAATCACCACATCTTATTCTCACCTTTTTCTACAGCAGCACTAGAGCTCCTATGCACATTTGGCACCAGCATAAACCAAGGTAGACCAGCCAGCCAGGAACAATCTGTTATCAATCAAAACAAGCATCAAAAACCCGAAGTAGCATGGTCCTTTGAAAACTTATTTTTCCAAAAACGGATTTTTATATTTAATGTGAACGTCGAAAGTATCCAATACAAATGCTCAAATTGTTTCGTTTTTAAAAATCAGCTGAATAAAGTGATTTCATCGTTTGGTACAAAATAAAGTAGCATGCAAATATACCTAGTATAAAACTGTTAAAAGCGTTTAGACACCATTTTTTAGAATCGCGATAAACTCAACAATATATGTACTTGGAGCCTTAATAGACAGGGATTTACTGTCAAACAAAATCCATTTTTAGTGGAACGACCACTCAGGCAGGGTCCTTCAGGAAATCGTGTGATACAAAACGAGACCTTAACTTATCGACAGGTAAGAAGGAGTTCAGTTGGGGGTGCCAGCTGTTAATTGAAAAGGGTTAAAAGTTGAGATTAAAAGGTATTTGTTGAGATTGATGATTATTTTTTTTGTTCATGCAGATACTGAGTCAAATTCGCCTTATCTTGTTGTAAGGAAATTTGTGAGAGAGAGAAAAAGTATTAACGCCAAAAGACAAATAAGAAGACTCTTCTAGCTGACGACCTTCAATCAACCACCGCAGTGTCCGTCTTCAACTAACTAAATTTCGTATTGTGTGTCACAGGAATATTTAAATCAGAATGTCAATGGTTGATGAGTAAGTTGATTGAATGAGTTGTTGGCAATTTATCTGGATACCCTTATAAAATGTTTTTTTTGTATAGTTGATAGTGCACGCGTTGATGAAACCATTCATTCGAAGCCAGTGTGCTGGTAGTGAATGGATGAAACTATAGTTTTGTTTTGTTATGTTTTTTAATTGGCTAAATATTTACAGTTATTCCGTTTTATGTTGGCAATCACGTAACTCAATGTGTTATCCAGCTTTGTGAGTAGGTGATACACCTGGTCGCCTATGCTTTTTCATACTTCATGATTGTAAATATCAATCACCACTTCACCACTTGTTTTTAACCACGTATCGGACACTGTACCGTGTACATGTAATTTTCCGATTAGTTTTCCAGCAGTAATATGCCATGATCTTTCAAATATTAATAATAATAATTATTCTATGATGAAGACTCGCATCAGTAAATCTTCCTACGTCACGTCAGCGTTTCACCTTTGGAAACAAAAGTCTTTGCAATAAGCACCAAAATGACTGTTCACTGTTGTGTATTATAATTAGGCTGACCAGACGTCCCCCATTACGGGGGACAGTCCCCATTCAAACAATCTGTCCCCCGACGAAGAAGTGTCCCCCGAACGTCCCCCATTGAAGAGTTTGTCCCCCAAAGTCCCCCAAAATGAAATTTTATGAATTTGCCTTTGATTCTTTTAAATTTTAGCTAAAACTTACAGTTTTTGAGAGGAATTTTTCAAAATTTTCGCAACAACGTGAGTTTATTTGCATGATATTCTCATAATTTTCATCAGTGCTCAAGCATTTTTATGGGGTTGTTTGTTTAAAGGACTTCTTGTTTGTGCACACCGTCCTTCTTGCCCCCAGCAGTAGTTTTTACATTAGAAAGTCTTAGTATATACTTCGTTTTTTAGAAATACAACGATTTGACGATTTAGCTTAGGCTGAAAACTGTAGTAGCCTGAAGGTTATCCATGACTTTCATGATAATCAAGTTTGATGCGTTTTGTAAGCACTGTTGATAGTGTTATTTGTGCAATTAATTGTATGATTCGAAATTGCAAATTTTGGTGTTCAAAATGTCTACAGTCGGTGTTTGAGAGTTACAGGTTTTAATTTCCACATAAATAATGAATTCCTTGGTTCTAAATGCGAAAATTCGGGAGGTAGTTTTTCTTTTGCTGCAGGACATCAGAGATTGTATACATATATTATTTATAGCTAAATTTTTTTGAACTGTCCCCCATTGGGCATTTGGGAATCTGGTCACCCTAATTATAATGTTAGAATTCACTTGTTTTTGACATTGAGGTTGTAAAGTAATAATTTAGAATGTTATGTAAATTTAACTAGTACTGTATTACACATGCAACATTATGTATTTCTGTTAAACATTTTGGTAGCAATTTATTTTATATACTCTTGATTCTAAATTTGTGTTTTCTTTTGTTTTTTTCCTCGCTTTCTCTGTTTGTGTTTGATCTGGTTATATGCTTCTCCGTGGGTACTTCATCGGAAACAAAATCTAGTTGTTTTTTGAACCGTTTTAGCTTGAGGAAACCTGGAGCAACTCCCGATGATGACGTTGACGATGATGAGGACTTGGTATGTTTATTTAATATAAAGTAAATTTTCTAGGTATGTAAATGTATGCTTTACATAATATATTCATGTTTTTTTATTGTAGACTCCTTTAGAAGTCAGTCCAACAGATCACAGACTGCAGTATACGTACGGTTTGTGGTATATTGGTAAAACAAATTACCAACAATACGACTTAACTCTTAAGAAAATTGGACGGTTTGCTTCTGTTGAGCAGTTTTGGGCGCTGTATTCTCACTTAGTGCGCCCTTCTGACTTGAACTCGCCGTCAGATTTCTTTCTTTTTAAGGATGGTATAAAACCCATGTGGGAACACAAGGCAAGTGAATCTTTGTGATTATCCAGCATTCAGTTTTTGTAATTGGTACTGTATTCCAATACAAACTCGTGTTAAAATTGCAGGAGAACAAATTAGGTGGCCAATGGTTGGTGCGGCTGAATAAAGGTTTAGCAGCTCGTTGTTGGGAAAATTTGATTCTTGCCATTCTTGGGGAACAGTTTGATGTTGGTGATGAAATTTGTGGTGCTGGAGTGTCAATGCGACAAAAGAAGGACTGTATTTCTTTATGGAATCGCAATGCAGCAGATAAAGAAGCAACAGAAAAAATACGCGACACGCTAAGAAAGGTTTTGAATCTACCGTCTCATATTACGCTGGAGTATAGATATCATAAAGACGTATTGCAATGGGTAAACACAAGGGACGCTAAAGATCTTGGGGAAGGGGGTCAAAGCTCTTCATCTCAAAGTGGCGGAGCAGGTGGTGGTCCACCATTAACTCCAGGAGGTAGACCACGTCCACCAAGTCCTACGACGGATAGTATTTCAAGATCTTTGGACAGAGGTGCACCTGGCTTGAGTTCGACAGCTGCAAACATTGGTTCCCATCGATAATCAACCATCGCAGTTTTTCTCATCAGTTTTCACAGTAAAATGTGTATCGTTCACAATGTTGTTTGTTTGTTTATTGTTAAAAATCCAAAAACTGAAACGAAAATACAAATGAAAGTGGAGACAAGTGGCATATAAAATTGTATTGTACTGCGTATCTATCTACATAAATCTTATCCTATTCATTACATATTATATACATCTACAGATACCCGTTTGTAACAATTTTGTAACACGAATTTCTACCTAATTGCAATACAAAATTTATCAAAAGTTGTTCAGAAAACAAAAATGAAGTCACTTTAAAAGCAAAAGAATCATTAAAGACATAGACATCTATTCAAATCCCTTAAGAAAAGTATAGCAGTTCAAAAACTATCAAACAGGAACACACCTTAAGTGACATCAGTTTAGCTGCATTCCTTTCATCCTTAAAAATGAATATCATCTACACATATATTAAAAGCATAACTTTCACCCGTTATTTACTAATAAAAAATTAAAGAAGCAAGGAAGCAACTTATATGCTCAATATTGGAATGAACGGAGAAAGTGTATGTGTGTGTAGTAGAGGAGTTTCGCTTCAACTTCACCTAGTCCATTAAACTTGTGTACATGAAATTGAGCCGCTAAACAGGCAATGCCTTTATGAATCGTGCATGTGTTCATCCGTAGGCTGCGTCTATGTGTATAATACAGTATGATCAATGTGCACAAGAAACTTTTCTTCACATTTACTGGTCTACTGCACGCAAAACAAATGTAAACTGTCACGATTTGTTAGTTATATTCGTCTCCACATTGTGGATGTCATCCAGTCGGTTCGAGAAAGTTTAGTGGGGAGAAATATCTGAAACTCTGGTGTAGTATTGAGTATTGGTTTGATTGATCCTTTCTGTGCAATGCATATCTTCAAGCTTTCACGAGCACAAGATTGCAATCTTACATACGTTTTGTAGAGAAAAGTTTCCGTAAAACGAAGAATGTGCGGAATATGGTGCTGTATTTCCTCAGGAAATCACAATGACCTTGACAGCTCATCCTGTTTCGTTTGCCGTGCGGGGGGATCTAAAGACTTTGACATGGTAATTCAACATAAATTTTTACTTGCATACAAAAGTAACCAACGTTATGTTGTCTGAAACATTGGTATTTTCCATTTTTAGATAGTTGATCGTCAGCAAGAGTTTGTATCTCGACGAGGACCTGATGTCACATCTAGTCGCTGCTTCAAATTAAAAAGGAAAAGCCAGCTTCAGCTTGAGGATTCCTTCAATATCCACCTTAGCAGTCATGTTTTATGGACCCAAGGCCAAGATGTTACTTCACAACCGTATTCAAATGCTGGAGAAAGCAAGCTGATGTTATTTAATGGAGACATTTATTCTTTCAGAGGAGCCCTTGAGGACACTGAAAACTTTGAAAACTCAAAAAATGATGGGATTGCGTTATTTAGTATGCTAGAAAGTTGTAAGAGTGCAGAAGAAATGTGTATAATTTTAGGCAATCTCCAAGGTCCATACGCGTTTATATATATAGATTTATTGGAGGAGCGAATGTGGTTTGCAAGGGATTTTTTTGGCAGAGAAAGTTTAATTTTTAGCTATGATAACAATTTCAATTGTGATAAAACTATGGTTTGGAATTTATCTTCTGTAAGTGTATTCAAAAATGTTTTTGAAGTACCTGCTTCAGGTTTATTTTGTGTGGAAATGAAAACCAAAGAGTTGACACTTTTCCCGTATTCACATAGCAGAACTAGCGTTTCCGACCTTCAACTGGAATTCTTTTCCATTTTAAAATCATCAGGATTTGTCAGCAATACTAATATTAGCCAAGACATAATTAATCTTCATTTCTCTTCAAGACTGAAACTGCCAACTAATGTTGCTGCAACTCCAGAATATGACTCTGCAGGGAAACTTATAACATTAGCTAATAGTAGTGCTTCTGCTGAAGATTTCATACGAGAAAGTATAAGCACTGTTCCCAATGAAATAGAGTTGTTGCTAAAACACTTGAGACACTCTGTAAAACGACGGGTTTCCACGTTGCCTCCGTACTGTAAAAATTGCATGTTACTCCATCACTCTACTAATTCGGATGTAAAACTAATTTGTGCACATTCGAAAGTGGGGGTGTTATTTTCTGGAGGTATAGATTCAACAGTATTGGCATATCTGGCTGCTGAAGCATTACCAGCAGGCTCCACATTAGACTTGATTACCGTAGCATTTTCTAAAGACCAAAATTTTAGCAGCGCTCCTGATCGTGAGACAGCATTAGCCTCGTATAAAATGTTAAAAGAAAGACACGAGCCGCAAGGAAAAACAATCAATTTGGTGATAGTAAATGTAAGCAAACCGGAAGTTGAAGAGAAGCGTGATGAGCGAGTTCGAGATTTGATCTCACCTCTTAAAAGTGTATTGGATGACTCTATAGGAATGTGTTTATGGTTTGCTGCAAGGGGAGCTGGATATCTGCTTACCGATTCTAATCGAAACCACTACGAAACTCCTGTTCGAATTATGTTGTTGGGTTCAGGTGCTGACGAATTGCTGGGTGGCTATGGAAGGCATAGATCTGCATATGAGAAATCAGGGTGGTTAGGGCTTGGAAAGGAAATGCAATTAGAAATTGACAGGATATCGATAAGGAATTTGGGAAGAGACAATAGAATTGTCTCTGACCATGGCATCTGTCCAAGAATGCCTTTCTTAGATGAACATGTTGTTGATTTTCTTACCAGTTCGTGTGAACTATGGGTCAAATGCTGTCCCGTTAATACAGGTTCCGTCGGAAGAGGCAGTGGTGAAAAGTTATTATTGCGTGCGGCAGCAGCTAAGCTATTTGGAGATGAGTATCTATCATTGGCCCTCTTTCCGAAACGTGCTATGCAATTTGGCAGTAGGATCGCAAAGTTGGAAAACTCTAAAGAGAAAGGCGGAGACTCCTGTCACAGATTACTTTGAATACTTTAAGTGATAAAAGATTGAAATTAAGCGTGAATTTCTGTTTTTAATGAATGTGACATATTTTTGCTATATAGTAGGATATAATAAATTTGTATTACAAACCATATTGACTATGTAATTACGTAAGCTAGAAAACCAGAAAGCCGGTGTTTTCATGTGGTATTGGAATATTTGTTAAAATTACGAACAAACCTATTAAAATGTATTTTCAATACAATACTTTCAAAATTGTAAATTCCATGCATTCTTTTGTACTCCATATTTCGTGTTCTTTGCGGTATGCATTGCGTGCGTTCATGATGATGACACTTTTCCACAGAATGTGATCCTCTTCGCTTAGTCAATTACATGCAAGGCCAGCATTTCTGAGATTCCCTGAAAAGGAATTTCCCTACATTCTTTCTTGAGACTCCAAGCAAGAACTTCGTTTTGTTTGCAAGACTTTGAAATTCTCCGAAAAAGAGTAAGTAACTTATGGCGAGGTGAGATGACAAATGAGTTATGAATGTGGTCCCGCTCATCTTGACATCCTGTCTTCTTGCTTTCATTCAGAAGCTGCTTTTGGTACGTGCACCATTATGAAAAATAGTCTTATTAGGAAGAATCCATTTTGACAAACATGCAAATGATGCTTTTTCTTTTCGATTCTAATATGCTTGAACAAGCACTGTGAGTTCGAGAGTACAACGCACTTGCAAAACGAGTAATATTTTGTGCACGAAAGTAAAGTACGTTGCTGTTTTTCAGCTAGAGAGATTAAGGGTAAATGAACACGAGATGATCCGCATGTGAAGGCAAAATGCAGATGAGATACAATTCCATCTCTACTACATAATATCATATTATGCATGTTTGTTTTATACAAAAGACAAGAGAAGAGATGCGAATAGAGCAAGTATAATATATATATTTAGCATACCAAATCTATACATGTACTTTCTTAGAGCACACAAACTTAATATAGTCGACATTCATCAATTAGACATGGAAATATTAAGACGAGAAAGAATAAGCTATAAATAAGAAATCGTGTGCCAAGAGAAATTGCTTGCGATGACTTTTGGCACAAGTCCACCCAAGTTCCTTTTTGACAGGGTAGAAGAAGAGATGTCTAGGACTGCTGAAAAAACATGAAACATTATGGTTCGCTAAGTGTTCTCCAAAAGATTGCCGTTGATAAAGCCTACAACTAACTAACTCCTTTTGCCCTCTCAGCTTATTTTTTTTGTTTCAAGAGCCACTTGAACTGGAATAACTAAATGAAATAATACAAACGGAAATGGTAAACGAATAACCTGTATGATGACAAAAATGGTACGGTGTATACAGTGTAGGTATGCTGCGTGTGTTATGAAAGTAATATTAGAAGCAGAACGATGTGAAATTTTGGAAAGGAACTTTGGTGCGGTTTGGTTGACACATTGCCTTTTAAACATTTTTGTACTTCACAATTTTACGGCAGCATGCGTGTCGTAAACTTGCATATTATTCATTCATTCATTCATTCATTCAAAGTCAAACATATTATCTCATGTCCGGTCCTTAAATCTCAGATGGTTAGAGATATATTATTATATATAATATGTGTGCTTTCTTCACATGAATCATTCATACACTATCAGCCACACGTAGATATAACATAGAATAGAATTAGAAACAGTAGTCGGAACTTATAATAATATCTTGTAGAAAATCCAGTGAAAGTCAAAAGCACCCAAGCACACTTACTATTCTTTTCTCATTAATTCTGGACTCAGCATTACTTTCATTGACACAACTCGTCAGACCATGAAAGCATTTTTGAAAGTGACATATACTGCTATATCAACATTTTCTTTGTTCCACAATAGCCTCCTACTACTTCTACGGCATACCAGTAGCACCAAATTAATGGGCAATTACCATATCTGGAAATAGAGTTGCTTTTCTTGCAAAATGAAAGTTATTGTATGGTGAAGGTCTCTTTTTGAGCCTACCCTATCATCATAAAAATTCTTGAAGTAGGAAAACAAATGTTTAATGAGTAGTCGAGGTGAAGAAAGGAGCCATTGTGCAATATCAGTCTTCCGTCTCAAACAACAGGAGATCACTCTTGCCGACCCGTCGGAAAGTTTTTATATTTAAACGGCTTTCATAAGTACAACATGCATAGAGAGTTACAGGAACGATACAGGATAATACCGTGGCGCAATTAAAACAAGTCATTTGCATGCACAATGAAATAATATGTACTTCTTTGGTTTTCAAGAAGGTAATGTTCCATATTATAGTATCCCGAGCAGTACTCTATTTATGTTTTAGTTAGCCCTGTTTCCCACCCATCTATTCATTTCAATTCCAACAACAATTCCTCCGAGTTGGCCACAGTTATATTGAATACCTACATATTATATACCAACACCAACTTGTGCAAAATGTATGAAGCCTTAAAGTATGCCTAAAAGTATTTTTTTTTGTAAAAACCAACTATGTAATGAATGCAGTTTTGTGTGTTTGCTTGTCTCTCTGATGAACATAATATTGTGGAGAATATGTACATAAATCTATACATATTGCCGCATTCTATAGTTGTCTCTTTTCCCTTTAAACAGTATGCTGAATGAGAAAAGTGAAGTGTCTATTTTAAGTGGCTTACACACTAATGCCCGCATCCAAGTTAAAAATAGCTAATTTTCTTTCGTTTCTCCCTTACTGATTCCATCTCTTAGTTTTTATAACGCTCATCTTCCTCGTAGAATGGAATGGGATAAACGGATGTTGAATATCATCATCATCCCTACTATTTCTTTGGGAGAATTGCGAAAGAGCGTGTATGTGGATGTGTGTGATGGTGATGTGATGTGTTTGTTGGTTTCTGTAGTCTCTTGTCGTTGTCTCCTCTAATTTTCTGTAAGTACGACTCTTGGGTGCTTCCTACTTCGTATTACGTTTCTCTCCCGTTTTTTCAACTTTCGATTTATAAGCCAACAAATATTCTATACATTACGGTATATAGAGTCATGAATAGTTGATCTCACAATCTCACCCAACGAATATTGCGTACTTGCTAGGTTATTGCTAGTAGCCAGTAAATCATTTCTCTATACTAAAGACCAATGTCCCCAGAGACAGTTCATGGGATCAAACGATTATTGTCAATTCTCCATAGTTTAAATAATAGAAAGGTAGACAGTGCTTTGTTCAATTTTCATCAATGATCATGATTGATTACACAAATGGGTTACTTGAAAAAAATCACAGTATCTCTCCATAAATATCGTTTTTCGTATTGTTGATTGAAGCCAACGGTAGAATACAATCCGTGTGCGTGTGCTATCCTGCCTTGGGGTAACTTAAGAAATCATGTTAAAGTGTTTAAAATGTGACAATTAAGTTAAAGTGACCGTTTGGGTAATGCCTTGTGCCAATTACTGCCATATTTCAAGATGAAATACAGAAAGCGACAATATTTACAGTGGTTTTGGTGGAGCTCCAGAATGATCATGTCCAGTACAAAAAGTAGTAGGAGTTACTCCTCGGATGTGCTATCTGTGTTGTTAAGTGTTATATTTGTAATATTTTTGGGAGATGGAAGTATCTATTATTTAAATACGATAGGATTGGTGAAAGCATCAGAGCTTAATTCTCTCAGCCCTCGTGTAGTATTTACAAAACAAGGACCTGTGCAAGGTTTCCTTGGACCTGGAAATGTGGGTGCTCACTACAAACCCCAAACTGATGGTTCCTACGCATTTCGCCACTATAGTGGGAGACCAGTTATTGAAGTAAGCCGATTTTTCATTGTTATTGTGGAATCAAATAATTATGTATGACAAAAGGATAACCTTTTTCATGCTAGATTTTCAAAGGCATTCCATTCGCAAGTCCCCCTACGGGCAACCTTCGCTTCGAGAGTCCGACACCTCCACCCTTACGGTCTAGAACACAAATTTATTCCGCAAATATTTCAAAGCCCGCATGTCCAGTGTCGTATGCACAAATACTAAATCGTACAAGTGTGCCTGGAGATCCTATTCGTGCCCTGAAGAAAACAATGGAAATGGATCCAGACGACTGTTTATATTTGGACATTTACGCACCGTTGACTAGTAAGAAACCATGATCAAATTGGAACACTTATAAAGTGTCTTCATCCTCCGCATAATATAATTTGCCGCATGAGGTTCATGGAACACTAAAAAATCCTATTGTAGCTCTTTATGACAATATTGCAGGCAATAAAAATCGCGGAGCAGGATTACCTGTTCTTGTTTACGCAAATTCCCATATGGATGATCCTGATGATCCATTTGACGGAAGCAGTATGGCAGGGATTGGAAATATTATTGTTATATCCTTTCACTACCGCGTTGGAGTTCTTGGTTTCGTACGACCTGGATTTAGTGATGACATAAGAAGTAACTTTGGGCTATGGGATCAGTTAGCAGCTCTTCAATGGATAAAAGTATGTGTGAAGACATGCATGAACGAACGATACTTTCTATTCCGATGCTCCAAATATGTGTTCAGTCATCGCTGCCACACAAGTTTACGAGCAATTTTATTTGTTTTTAGTAGGGTTAAAGTGTTTGCTTTATCTTGTGGTTTACAAAACTGACATGAAAAAAAACTTCACAAGTGATCATGGTGCTTTGAAAGCAAACACTTTTGAGCATTTATTGTCTCTTGTATTTAAGAGGCGGCTTAGATAGAGAAAGACATAATAAAATGTAAAGATAAAGAATTTTCCGATAAATTTTTCCTTTCACTTAGGAAAATGTGGAAGAATTTGGAGGTGATGCAGCCAGGATAACGCTTATGGCTTCCGAATTTTCAGCTACTCTAGCTGGTCTTATATCACTTTCTCCTGTATCTCAGGCGTACAATGGTGAGATATCTCAAAAAATGCTTACTTACAGCGGTATATTTTTAGCTGTTTGACAAGTACAAGTAATTATCATTAAAATTAGTTGACGCTGACAAATTTATTGTACAGGCCTCTTTCATCGCCTAATTTTATTAAATGGGTCTCCATTTTCACCTAATAGTATTAATCATCAACCTCAAAAAACTACGGTTAGAAACAAAATGATATGATATATTTATATGCATGAATAAAGGTAAATACTAATTAAAACAACCGGTATTATATGCAGTTTCATTTAGCTAGAAATTTGAAATGTCCATTGGATGAAAGATCTGGTGATTTAGCCAACTGCTTTCGCCGCACTCCATCACCTCAACTATTTGGATCTGCTGAAAGCATTGGAGCTCCCCTTTTAACTTACCCATTTGCTCCAATAGCCGATGGAACACTTGTTCCAATTGATGTTAGCAGGGAGGATCAGCGGTACACCCAACCCGTCTTTGACATGTTGGGAAAGTATGATCTTTTGTGCGGACTGAAAGAAGGCCCAGTGCTTCCTAGAATGGGGAGAAACATTTTAAGGGGAATTGATTTGCCAAGTTTTGTTACTGCAGCTATAAAACTAACTCTCAAATATGAGACTGATGCAGAGCCTACGGATCAATTGAAAAGGGTACTAATAACATTTTTGAACATTTGATTTTTTTATAAAAGTTTAAATAAGTTTAACGAAAAATTAAATTTGGATGTACATACATAGGAAGTCATGAGAGCTATCAAAGATGTTTATGGGTCAAATCCTCCCATGGAAAACGTGGTATCAGATTTTCTCGTCGTCTTCCCAGTACATGATTTACTGAGAGCACATTCGTCCACAGGCAAGAACACATTCTTCTATGTTTTCAAGGATTTTGATCCACTTCGACTAAATAAGGTATTTGATCTTTCAAAAAGAGCTACATACTTTCGGAACAAATCTTATGCTAATGTTGCTAATACTTTACATATAAATTTAATTGCAGCATAATGAAATATCCTACATTTTCAGTAGTAAAGTTTACTACTGGAAGTATCACAGTCCGCTTCCAGATTATAGGCACCTAGTAAATGACGCCAGAGTAGAAGAATTGAAACCAGGATATGGAATGGGTTCACAAAGACCAAATCTCTCAACTTTTGTGGTTTTAATCACTCTGCTATCCAACTTTGTAAGGAGTGGGTAAGTATTTATATTTCATTTCTCCGCTTATATTCCATAATGATCATGTTTGTTGATGGCTGAATTGAAAATCTAGAGATCCCAACGTGGTTGATCCAAACGATCGATTTCCAAGTGCGGTAAAACCGTGGCCAAGGTTCGAGAAAAATTCTGGAAGATATTTGGAATTGGGTAAAAATTAGTCTCCTATTTTCTTACAAGGTGTGCTTTCTCTTTGATGAATTATGAGAACTAGCAAATTATGATAACTAGGCAAAGACGTTGAGTTTCCGTCCGGCTACCGCAAATTGACAACGAATTTCTGGGGGAGAGATTTCCCTGACCTGTTGAAAACGTTCGGGGATCAGTCTGGCGGAAGTGACTCGTTAAATCCTTTCCCACCAATTTTTCCACCAGTTATAATAGACGATAATAATGACGACATAGAGCGTCCTTATATACCCACTAACGGAGCTAACGAGCCAGAAGCAGGGCAGGATGAAACTGCGTATTCAGGGATCAGTCAAAACACTGTTGTTCTCATTGGAGCATTGTTGTTACTTTTGAATTTCTTATGCTTCCTCGGTCTATTTTATCAAAGAGAGCGTTTAAAGAAAACAGAACTCCAGCTAAGACGGCGATTTCTAGATGCACGGCAACAAAATCCTGAAACTAGCCAAGAAATGGAGACAGCGTCTAGTTTTGAGAGGGGGGTTGTGGGTAACCATCTCACTGTACATCACACTCCAGCAAGGGATGCAATGTCTGAAACAGAAACGGAGAATGGATTTGGGCCCGATTTTCTCGGACCAAATTATGATCCCAGAACAAAAGTAAATCGATGGATGAACATGCAGCGAGCCACGCTTAGCAAAGATAACAGTTTTGAAAACCCCAGTCCGTCCATCAATAGTGATTTTCATGTGGTACAACGAAGAGATACAGATATGCCAGATCCATCCATCACTGTTCTCCCTTTGCCCCCACCATTACAACCTTCAACAATGTCACATTCTCATCCTCCGCCACCGTTGCATATTCAAGTGACATCTTTACAGAGGAACTCTCAAGTGCCTAAACTATTGCCGATGCCAATGATGGACCGACCGCCATCGCTTCATATTCTACCTCCCTTGCCTTATCAAGAGCCATATCAGCCTTCTGCCAGTTTAGTCGGTGATATTCCTTACGCTGACTCAAGGTGCACGTCTCCGCTTACTATTTCAGTACCTTCGGGGTACTCTAACACACCTGCAGTGTCAGTGTCACACCAGAGTAAACATGAATTGCCAAGAATGAATGATTACACAAGCCCTTCACTATTTGCTATCCCAACCTCTAGTACAAATTATCATGATCACAGGCCGGGTATTTTAGCAACATCTCCGAAAGGATCACCATATTATCCATCCCCAACAGAACCGGAGAAGAATGCAAAGCGCACTTCGGTTGTGATTGTAAGAGATCTAGATCCTGTGGATGATGAGCTAGAAAGGGCAGAACCCAAGTTGGTTCCAGTTAAAACAGGCACTTTGAAGCGTTCTGTTGGGGTTGACACCGGTCACGATGGATCTCCAGCCAAAAAAGAAAACTCTGTGGAAACTCAAACGGGTAACAACAAAAGAGGATCATCGCAGATTAGGGTTACATTTTCTGAGAAAATTTAACTACCCAAATTTTTGTAGTTTCGAACTAATTTTAAACCTGACTATGAATGTTGTGGCGAAAAAGCGCATCCATAATGGAAACCTATCTATCTATCTATCTATGAGTTAATAATAGTCATTAACCTTAATTCTTTGTTTAACTTTTCTCAAACTCGTCGAGCCGAAAGGATAGGAACGTAACTTGCCTACTTGTCCGGTTAAATGACTATGTAACTAACTACTTCATAACTTGTAGGACAGGTTATTAAGATTATATATCCTCATTTATAAGTAGAACTTTTATGTTTTTCTGTGGAATATAAATACCTGAAAGATATACGTATATTATTATTATGAGTGTTGTTATTGTATTGATTGTGTAGTACATACTTTTGTAAACTTTATTTTCTATCTTGTTCATTATATAAAATGTAAAGTATTTATATATAGAATGTATTAAAAATTCGAGCCTATGGAATTGATTTAATTTAGTGGATGTGCAACAAAATATAGATTTTAGTTTTACTTTGTTAATAAAATCCACAACTTAAGATTAAAGACAAACTTTTCCATTTGCATATAACTTAACGATATCAGTACAGACAGACAGCAGTTAATCACGGACAATTGGGGCACTCTGAGAATATCCTAATTTTACTGTTTGTTTTAGTGGAATGATGTCCTCACAATTCCGTTCCGAAATATGCGTTGCCCAAAGAAGAGACATTTTTTTCGAACTAACCAAATTTAATTTTTGGCTAACCATTTTAAATTACACCTTAAAGTTTTTCTATTCAAATTCTCAGCACTGCTACTTCTGAAAGCATTAATAGCAGCATATAATATGTATACACTAACCTCCATGATGGGATCAATGCATTTTAGTAACACCAAAGGAGGTATAGAAGTAGGAACAGCTAATGTATAATATAACAATGGATGCTTGTGCTTAAGAATCATGTGCAATTTTGCATGCAAAAGTCTACAAAAAGTTGTATGAAACGCCTTGGCTTACTTCCACTATTATACCCGCGCTCAGCTGTACACTAAAACAAACATTCAACTGGAATTTCATGCACTCTAGGAACATTCAGTTCCAGTTAACTGCTCCAAAATACATTTAAGAGTCGATACTGACGACTACATTTAATTGAGTTGATCTCCATGTTTTATAGCATAGCCCCGAAACACCTAGCTTATGGAAACTACGAAACAAAACTCGGCGATAGTAGTAGGATTTGGAACAGACGATTAATATAAAAGTGCATTTAGTTTTATTAACAAAATGGGGCTATCAACTGAAGAGCCTAAAGACGAGGACTATGGTTCCGATGAAGAAGAAACTAAGAATCGCAAATTCAAATTTTCACGTAAGTATAATATTATTACTGGACCATGACAGAATCATTCGGTACCCACGACACGACCCACCAATAAAAACTGCATTTGGTTTGGTGATATCTGATATCATTAACCACAAAACCACAGAACAAAAGGAATTAAAAGATAATCAGTACATCGGAAGTAATGCGGTTACATATCAATTGACAATAGAGACAGACGTTGGACGAACAAAAAAATAGGTTGCTTCTTTTACCAGTATTATTTTTAAATAACACATCATCATCATTACAGCATGCATTTCCCAAATTCATGCAGCTGTAAATATTAATACGACAATGAAACAAGCTGTACAAATGCATGACAGTGACAGATGTAGTAAGGAAATTATTATCTGTTGTAAGTATATTTTTTATCTAAATATGACATATCAGTGTTATCAGCAGCAGCATATAATATAAAACCAAAACCATTAATATTTATATCCTGAAAGCCGAACACAGGCCTGATAACCTTCTTTATGAAGCTGTCATGTTGTTGCAGTTCAAACATAACTATTTTAAGCACATGATTTTTTTGAACAAGAATTTATCTATACAAAGAGCATGTTGCTTGTGGAATTTAATTACCTGGTTAATTTCACATAATCTATTTAAAAGTTCCACATGTGCCCCGTATTTGTAGGAAGTTGAACTGTTTGAACAAGATTAAAAACTTTCCTTCCTTCCTTTCCTTCAAACGTTACAGTTTCAAATTCCAACCATGTGTGAGTGTTAAGTAACTAAATATCAAATGTTGATAAGGTGGAAATATAGTGGGATTGCAATGAAAATAATGCATTTTACAATTTCTATTTTTTTGTTTTCCAACAGTTAAGGACGCTGCAGTGATTCTATCCCTTTCGAGTATCCTCTCCGCAAGTTTAGTAACGGCCACATTTGGAGTCAGTGGAATTCACGAGAAACTTATCAATAATGACATTTGGGATATAATGATTGCAGCCTTTTTCTTCATTTGTCTCTTCACCTTTGTGTCTTATCTTCTTGTTCGATTGGCAGCGCATTATGCCGTTTATTTAGCGATTGGAACTCTCCTTGCCATAGTCTTTCCAGTAAGTCCTCACCGTCAGAAAAGGACGCTGAACGAGATCTTCAGCAAAGAAAAGTCGCAATAAGTTACCATCTATTAATTTCTACCCTACCAGCCTATACAAACATTCATTCTTTTAATGAACCGTAAACAAACGCTAAGTATAGCATAGTTAGTTTCGTAGTAGTTTTGTTTAATTCAGCGTGTCATATTGTATGTACTGTATTTACTGAATTTACTCCGACATCCGTTCCTCTATTTTAGTACAAAACCAGTAATTGTAACCGTTTTTACTAACTGTCTTCTCTCAAAACAGTTATTTTACAACATGTGCCTTAATTTTAGTAATGCTTTGTGATTTTAAATATATTGTAAGCATTCCTTTGAAAAGTATTCAAATAAAATATAATTTCATGTCAGCGTCAGCTCATGTCAAATCAAACAGGTATTTTCAGTGACATTTCTTTCAAAATACGTCTATTCTTTATCGGGTGGTTCATCATGTGCCATTGTCAAGAAAGCATTTAAATTTGTCTGATATAGATTAAAAAGGTTTTCGCAGCGCCTGTATCACACTCATCTTCTCACTTTATCCCACTGTCCAAAGAGTGGGGTTTGCAATTTCCTATGGTTTTTAAGTGTTCAAGATATATTTATACATAAGATTCCAGTCGGTATCTGTGTTTTGTTTACATACACCACACCATGCAAATTCAATTGATTCATGGATATTGATGTGCTTTAATCTAACGGGTGGAATATAAACATTTGGAAAAATATAAAAGTGACTGAAAAATAAATTTCTACATCTGGGAATCGTTGGAAATATCCATTCGACATCCGCTTCGAAGAGAAAATCAGCCGAACTAAACGTAAAAATGTAATTTGTTGATTGGGTGGATGAGAGATCTCAAATGTCAAAGACCCAAGTTAAATATTGTATCTACATATAAAGGCGGTGTTATAGTTCACAGCGTTAGTTAACGATGGCAGATAATACAAGAGAAGACGAATGTGAGCAGCCGAATGTCAATGCTACGACTGCCGACTCATTACCTGGTGATGCTGGACAAAATGAAGTAAAAGATGTGAGTTTGGTCACTAACTGTGGTACTAGTGAAGACCATGTTGAAAAAAGTGACGGAGCGGATGATGATGGGCGTTCAGTCACCGAATGCGCTGATAAAGCAGACCCTTTCGTAAAAGCAGATGAGGTGAAAGTAAAAGAGGAATACAGTATGCCTGTAGGAATCGGTTGTAATTCCGAAAGCAATATAACGAAGCATTGTTATCCAAGCAGTGATGACGAAGACACTAGTGAAAGCGAGGAGTCTATGAAAGGAGAGCATATGGATATGGATGCTGAAACTGCTTATCAGTACATGCTGGAGCAGCAACACAATATGCATGAACAGAGGGTCACATTGAATAAGCAAGAAGAAAGTAGAATGGAAATGGGGGAGGAAAAAGTTGCAAATAATCATGAAAACTCGTCTGGAGTGCATAACAATTTAATAGAGGATGTAAAAAAGCACGGTGTAGAAGAGGAGGAGGATGAAAGTGAAGCAAACTGTGAAAGTACAAACGATGATAGTAATAGTGTTTCAAATGTAGAGGGGATGGAAACATGTAGAACGTTTAAAATATTCGTATCCAATCTTCCTCCTGGAATGCTAAATTCCGAATTAGCAGAACTGTTCCTCAAATTTGGTGAAGTTGTAGAGTGTGAGATATTCGCCAAGAATTATGCATTTGTGGTAAGTCAAAGTGAACAACCGTAAACGAGCCGAATCTGATTAGCTGCCATAATTATGAAACTTTGGATTTATAATAATTTGATTTTTTAGCACATGAATTCAGAAGACAGTGGATTCAAGGCTATGGAAGAGCTGAATGGTTTGGATATACGAGGATGTAAAATCAACGTTAAAAAGTCGAACCAGGCGTCTGGGCCAAAACATGTCATAAAGAAATCGGATGAAATAGAAATTGGAACGTATAAACTTTATATCGGAAATTTGATAGATGATGTCACAAAAGAGTATGTGACAAAATTGTTGGAACCGTTCGGTCGGATTGTTGAAGTAGAAATTTTCCGACATAATGCAGCTTTTGTGGTAAGTTCACGGGGTTACTCTTTCAAAGATACAGGATATGTAGAAGAATATATTATACAATCAACATTTGTTTGATATGCTTTTGAATATTTTATATTTCTAGCATATGGAAACAGAGGCTGGTGCCAAAAATGCTATGAAAGAGTTAAACGGGACGCTCATTCCGGAATCAGAAAAATCATTATTGGTAACCGAATCAAAGAATAATGAAGGCCCCAGTGTAGCCGTAATGAAATTGAAAGTTAAAAATGTTGCAACGACTGTCTCAGCAGAAACACTTCGAAATTTATTTATTCCATATGGCCTGGTTTTAAAAGTCAAAATATTTTTGATTGGCGATGCAAGTAGGAGCGCAATAGTGGTAATTTATTTATTATATGGGGTTTCTGATTTATCTATTTGGATTTATGTATCTATATCTATGTAAATATGTTTTGCATAGCATTTGGAACAGTTCGGGAATATCAGATCAGCCATCAAAGAATTAAGTGGTACAGAAGTTGAAGGAAGCGTTATACAAGTAGAACCATTTTTTGAGCCTGTGAAGAGTGCTCCAAGTCCTATGAAGCCTGTGAAGCAATCGTTTCCACCTATTAGGTGAGTTAATTGTTTTTTGTGGCTTTACAGTGCCTTCTTGATATTGATATCTTACAAGGAAAGTAATGAATGGAATTTTTTTTGCTACAATATAGACCTCCGTCAAGGTCACAGTTTGGACAAACGTATGCTAGAATTCCTAGAAATTTGCCTCGTCAGGATTACAACTACCAACAGTTCCAACCTCAGCCTCGTATGCTACACCCTGGACCCCGACCACCACCAATGAGAATGAAAAGACTTATACCAATGCCATCTCAAGCAGAACTTGGAAGATATCCAGTGTCAGGAAGAGGAAGGGTTCTAGTACGACCACCCCCGTTAATGAATCAATATCATTTTCGTCCTCCGTTTCAACATGAAGAGTACAACGATTACAATGATTACAATTCTTTCGAGCAAGGCTACTATGATGAAACCCAAAATGCTGATTATAATGAATATAATGACAAAAGTTACTTCAACAACGATTCTTCTTATGGCAACATGAGTTATGACGCTCCTCCTGCCAAGATTCCTCGTAACAAAAGAGGGAAAAGGCCAGGATATTCCGGAAGTTTCAATCAGCAACGGAGCTTCGATAGTGATGGAAGTCAGCAGGGCAGTAGTAATCAAAGAGAAATCTTTCCTGATTTTCCATCGCCGGACAACTTCCCGAAAGGTCCTCCTCCGGCTCCTCCTTCTTTAATGTCTGTTCAAGTTCCAACAACTGCTGAATGTGACTGGTCAGCAGATCTTCCCCTTTCCAATTTTGATCAGTTTTCAAACAACCAAGATTTTACAGCCGATGAACAACTAGCTACCAGCAGTAGTACATTGAACGCCGTACCCTTCGACTATTCACAAATTGGCAAAAAATTTGTGAATAATGTTCCAACAGCAATGGCTGAACGTTTAAGAAATCCTAATGCACAACTTTACTATAATCAAGAGGGCAAATTAAAGGTTCGAGGAAATAGAGGTGGGAGAAATGCTAAAGCGAAAGGTAAATCAAGACGGCCGGGACTCGGTAGTACTCAACAAGTTAAAAAGGCAACAGCCTGGGAAGGGAATTCCCAGTCAGGGAATTTAGAACCACTTGGAATTCCTCCCACTGAAACAGTTTTTGCAGCAGCAGCAGTACAACCTGAACAAGCAAGCTCATTAACCACTTCCTCAGCAGCACCTTCATACTTTAAGCAAAGTTGGCCTAAAGCTAATCCTAAAAAATATGGTCGGAAACCAGCCACCTGGAAAGAAAAAAAAGAAGCCGATGAAGATCAAAAACGCCAGTATACCGATTACTTGAAACAAAAGCCGTGGTTATATCAAGCGATTCCTGGAACTGTAAAGCGCGTTGACAAGTAATGCGAGGATTCGAAATTCGAATTTATAATAATAATTCTCTTACGTATATACTCAAACGTAAAATAAGATTTTGAGATCGTTGTTTTGATATTTTGCTGGTCATTGTTTGTTTGTTATCGTTTACAGTAAACGCATTTATATCTATCTCTAATTTTTGAAGTTTAAATGCATGTTAATAAATGCACATGGAGTAGACAAGGAAAACAACTTTAATACTTTAAATCACTCGCTCAACATATTCATTCCATTTTTAGTTATAGCGTGCATAATTATTATCTACGTATGTCGAATATTCTGGTTGCATATAGTGAGCATTGTAGTTTTCAGCGTAATTATCTATTGAAGGTGGTATGGGAGGAGCAGGTGCTTGCACTCCTAAGGCATTCAAATCTGTTGCCTGATGTGGATTGGGTTCGGCAGTTGACATCATTGTTACTGGTGTATCCGCAAGACCAAGCGATTCCCAAAACCGTATGGCATATTGACGAGGCTCAGGAATCATTATAACATTTTCATTATCTATTAAAAGAAATCGCAAATCCTTCCCATGATACATTGCTGGTTTCCAGATTTTAATGACATTTCCGTTTCGGTAATTTAGGAATGGTTCCCTGTAATGCGAAATTAAATGAAAATTGTTCATGCTTTTCTGGCTTTTGTTCGTCTAGAGGAATATGTATACTGCAAACTAGTGCAAACCTCTTTTTTGCAAAATTAACAGCCAAGTTTATAAGCATTCTGGAAACGTCATAACTTGGTGTTCCCAATTGCAAGGGCAGGAAATACAAGGTACTATTAAAGTAGAATCTGAAATCATACAAGTAATACTACATTACAGACATGAGTATTCGAAAAGGTAAGGGGTTCATGAAACTTTTATCACACCCATTGTCGCTTGCATGTCCAACTCCATAATCATTTGGACTATCTCCCCACAGCGAAGGAAAGCCAATTTGACTACGAAACCCAAATAAGGAAGCATACGTTGGTGCGATTTTGGAATGTAGTGCTATCGCCCGATGAATTCCAACACGAAAGTATCGATCCGAGACGAGCTTGAAAAAAAAACAGTAATCAATTAAATATTTATAATAATGTCCGTCATGTAAGTGTCTAATCTAATGTTCTCGCCATGTCTGTAAATGAATTTTTAAATGCATGCTACATATATCAAGTTTTACTCACATCACTAACAATACGGATTGATTCCGCCGAAGGATTTGGCCCTTCAGTTCCAAAATATACGTCACGAATCTTTGCTGTCACTTCACTAGAATTTTTCGCCACATACCAGTAATCCAATATGTAAGGTGCGACTCTGTCAAAATTTCTTTTGTAGAATGGGATTTTCCCTACATGTTTGAATGCTAAAGCAAATGACTCTCCTTCCTCTGTGGTTTGGGCACAGATCCAGGGAATGTTTTGGACGAGTTTTTTTGAATACATATTTTCAGGCGTATCAGTAAGAAATGCTTCAGGTCCAGGTCTTTCAACGACTGGAGCAAATAGGATAGGTGGAAATGTCATGAAATCCTGCAGAAACGTCGCAAAAAATTCTAAACTTTAGATTGACTTCATATTGAATAAATAATACAAATATACAATATCCGGTGGTTTACATATAATTTTTGCTGTGCATGTATTAGAAAATGAGGGTTAGCTGCCCGATAGCAATCCATTAGTGTTTTGCTGCCTGCTGTAGTAGGGCAACCTATACTTTCTGCTAGCTTTCTAGTCAATCTCAAACTTCTTTCAGTTGATGAAACAGCCCAATGATTTAGAGCCGTTCCTGTAGTAAAAGTAAATAAGAAATTGGAAAACGTTGTATTAATAGTAAAAGTAATTACTAAAATTGGTTTTAGTAATAGTAATACCTGAAGATGAGATCACTCCACTAATTAAATGCTTTGTGAGGTTTGACATCATATGTAAATGTGCTGCTGCAGCCCCACTACTTTGACCCATTATAATGATACGATTAGGATCTCCTATTATAATTTCGATGCAGATAAAATTATGTCAAAATTTGAAGGACATCTTCGATATTTACTTTTAAAATAATGTTAAATTTGCAAAAAACTCACCTCCGTAACTTTGGATGTTCTCATGCACAAACTGTATGGCAAGAGCCATATCTTTCATCTAAATTTCATGATAAAAACTGTAATTAGTACCCCATACATATTCCTATATTGTTTTTAATACACAGCTGGATGAAAAGTTTCCAATGTTTACAAACCCCATAATTTCCTGGACTTTCTTCGTCCCCCGTGGACAGGAAGCCCAACACTCCAAGACGATAATTTAGTGTCACTAATACAACGTCTTCCTGAAGTAAATAAGATGGTCCAAATTCACTCCCAGCTCCGAAAAAGTAGCCACCTTCGTTATAACATATACGATAAACAGATATAATATCATGGTGTCCCATCTTATTATCATAAACATACTATTATTCCAAACCTCCATGCAACCAAATTATAGTGGGGAAGCCTGGGTTGTACGCTTTTCCCTTAAAATCTGATGCTAGCTGTTTCAGAATACAAGAAAAACATATTCCCATTTTAAATTGGAACCCGAAAGGTGTCTGATCATCATAATAGAATTGTGGAAACTGGCTTACCAAAGGAGTGTAAACTGATAAAGTCAAGCAGTCCTCCATTCCGGTAATCTTAGCTAGCTTTCTGACGTGATACTGCAAACAAATTGGACCGGGAGCCTTAGCAGGCCTTATTCCTGACCATGATTGTTTCTTTACCGGATTCTGGATTCCTCAACAGTCAAGTATTGTTTGATATATTTTGTAACATATTTTATAAAATAAAATATAAAACGTTTGTGTTGATAACCACATACACGAAATCTTAAATGACCCACGGGAGCCTCAGCGTATGGTATTCCTTCAAAAGCGTTAATACGTCTCCCGTTGATAGTTTTCATAAAATATCCTTCGACAACTCCACTGTTCGTTTCCACAATGGGGTCCAATACCTCTTCTTCCTGTGCACTACTAAGAAAATTCTCTTCTTTCAGTGCCTTTGCCTTTGTTGCACCGCTCCGAGAGTATCGAAACCTTTTTGGAGGTTGAACGGTAGCAGATTCTGCTGCTTTTGGTTCGCCATAGTTTGGGTCACAAGGCACAAAACTGCACATGAGATTCATAAGGAATATTGATGTAACGATCATGATGACCTATGTTACAAAAGTACACGTCTATAAGTTTTGAAGAATTTTTAAACTGGACAAACGTACTATTAAACACCTTTTTTGTAATCTTAAACAGTGACTACACATTTTAAAGAGAACTATAAATTTCGCCAATGGTCACACTGCGTGCGGCTAAAATAATGGATTTATTAATCGAGGGGGTGAATGAAAGACTTCATGCGGCTACGCTGCAAACAATGACTTTCTTGAATAAAAGCGTTCACCGACTAAGGTTAAATTGCATTGGTTATGTAATGCAGTCTGTATTGTTATTGTTGATTGTTATGCAATCTATATATTTTAGAGTTTCAAGAAAGTACTTTATAAAGCCGTTTAACACGAAATGGGAGTAAAACATTATGCAATATTATGTTCTTCACGTTTACTGAAAATTATGTGTTAAATGTTTAACTATATAAGTTACAATTCAATGAGGATTGTATTAACCACCCGGATGTCATTATATTGTTGGATTTACTCTAGCATTCAACACAATTAAGAAAATGAGGGGAAAAGTTTCAAGTATATCTCATCACGAGAATTGCATAATGTTGATACGCAATATATAGCTGTATTATCTGCCATAGTAGATAAGCTCAGAGTTCATCGCCAGAATAGAGCTGCAGTGAAGTTTAAAATATCAAGATTGAAAACGAATATAAGAAATACTTATGCTAGCAGCCGAAGGGACTAATTTTCATTCATCTAATTTTGATATAATCTGCTGAAGATTCAAGAGTACTCTTTAAAAAAGAGCTGCAAATAATGCATACCATAATTACTACAGCAGTATGATGCAATCCACATAATTTCCGTGGGACTTGAAAACGGAAGGAAGGAACTATTTATGTTGATAAAAATATGCATGCTAGACGCATAAACCCCAATACAGTAGCACTTGTACTCTTCCCTTGGTCACAACTCCAAATTATATAATTCCAACGTTTTAAAGTGACACTTACATGAGTAAGTTTACACATGTGTATGTACCTTGTACGCATCATTCATAGCATTAGCGTGAGAAAATTTGTAGCGTTGTCTGACAGGATAATAGTTTGCTTGACAGATAAATACCGACTCGTGCGCTTCTTTAACAAATTCATACCATTTCCTTCCGGTGATGATTCATAATTCTTAACTCTCCTTATGAGTAACGATAGACGAAGCAATTGTATTCAAGATCGTATTACCAGTAATGCTAATGACTGATTAGTCAAATGTAACAAACTTTAAGAAGATTGGATTGGAACAGCGCTATACTGTTTCATTTGCAAACAAAAAAAACATCAAACTCAAAAATCCACTTTAAAACGTTATTCATATATTAAATACATGATGTATATATTGTCTTAGTTGTTTTTGGAATATCATGGTAAGAGGACTTAGCAATTTCCTGTCTAATTATTGGAAAAGTACTTTGATATGAAGTGACTATATGCATATCCACAATATGTTAAAGAATAATAAGGATGGCTATACAAATAGTGTTCCAAATTCCAATAACTTGAAACTTGTATTACTAGAAGACATTGCACGCAAGAAATATTGATTGTGCCACACTCATGCCAATTTTGCCCTTGTGATTATTTCTTATTACTCCAAAGGAACAACTCCAAACAAGTCTCATGTATTTCTCATGTCCATAATGTCATATTAGTCCTACAAGTAGTTTGCTAGCTGACACTAGCACTTGTAGAGCACAATAATACTTGTTTTTGCTGTTTGTACATATTTGGTTTATGAATTTTGGATAAAGCTTCGAGAGAAAAAGTAGAAAACTTTCATTTTGATGATTGTCAGGCTACAAATTGGTCAGCAGGGACATCATTAACGATACAATTACATGATTTGTTCATTTTGAACTCTTTTTAGAGACTTGAAACTTTCAGTAGAGGCATTGTCGCACCTTTGGGCATTCAAAGACCAAGGATGAAATTTGGCAGTTCTGAAATGCCAGTCCTCAATCAACCCAACTCCATAAGTATGTAATTTATTCATTCACAAAAGCATTTAGCATATAGCAAGTTGATTTAGTTAAGTGAATGTTTACTTTACAACAGATCCCCAGGAACTGATCAATGCCCGTTGGAACAAAAACAGTTTACAAGCATTTCCCAATGTCAATGGAAATGCCAGAGGTGGAAATCACTTGCGTGCTTTGGCATCAACCGAAAGGGTAATCATCAAGCAGAAGAAGGAGTGGCTCGAAAGTAAGAATTTAATGTTCAAAATTTGAAAATTTTACATTATCAATCATGCGTGGGAATTGAATTTCTGGTTAGTTGTACTTGGCTGTGAGACACAAAACCATTACGATGTCTTGAACGAACAGAATGAGATCATCTTTAGTGCCCATGAAAATTCGGATTTCTGCATGCGTTGTTGGTGTGGACCACTGCGCCCAATCACTGTCGATGTCCGGTAATATTCCAACATTATTGTTAATTTAATTTTTAATATTTTGTTGAATGTGTTCAAAAAGGAAAATGAGGGGGTGAAATGAGAATTTAAAAAAAGTTAATTTAAATCAAAATGGATTTTAAAATGCAGAGATGAAGACGGAAACACGATTATATTACTCGATCGTCCATTGGCATGCCAGGAAATTTGTTTCCCATGCTGCATGCAGGTATTGTATTTGAGTGGTCAACTTGGATTCTAATTTATTTCAATCAAATCATTTATTCTCAGGTATGCATTATAAATTAAAATATTATTTCTGCAGAGAATGTCAGTATCATCACCCCCTGGAAATATGATAGGATCGATTTCACAAAAATGGGGATTCAAGCCGCAACTGCACATCAGAGATGAAGGAAATTCAGTTGTATTCATCATCAAGGGACCTTTATGCCAGTTTTCATGCAGATGTGGAGATGTTGATTTTCCAGTATGAGTTTTAGTGGGATAGTATATGTTTAAAGGAATGAATATGTATAGTAAAATATTAAATTTTCTTGCAGATTTATGCATCAGATGGACAAAGTGAATGCGGAAAAATTTCAAAACGATGGCGTGGAGTTTTCCACGAAGGGTTTACAGACGCTGATGTATTCGGGGTAAAATTCCCACCCGGAATCAATACATACATGAAAACGTTGCTGATTGGAGCCACTTTTCTTGTCGTAAGTTTTTACTATTTCAAGTAAAATACTCAAATGGGATGCTGTTACTAATTAAAGGAAATTAAATGTTTTTTTGCTTTTACCCCAGGATTACATGTACTTTGAGCACGCAAACCAGTAAACACATAATTCACAGTTTGCTGCAGCATATTATGACATATATTTGATGATGTCACTATTAGCACAAATTTAAAGCCATCGTATTTCAAACAAAATTTTGCATAACGGATATTTACAAATGATACATTTATTAACTCAGAACTATGTACCTTGAAACATGTTTGCACACAACTTGCGTGTGGTCAGCGTATTATTTATTATACTTGTAGCATTTGAACTATAATCGTAGGTAAGCGGTGGTATCTGGTATGTCTAAACTTTCCCAAAACTGCGATGTTTCCTTGTATGGATCGTCAATCATTTTGACTTCTTCGTCTATTCTGAGAAACCGCAGATTTTCTTGATTATCAATTTTATCCCAAATTTTGTAATTTGTCTTGTCCTCACTAGTGAATAAAGGCTCGCTGGAAAGTGCACAAATAAAGTTAAGGAATAATTTGGAAGTTTGATTTCCTAATTTACATACATCATAATTGGCTTACCCATGCAATGCAAAATTTCCATATAAATTTACTAAAAGCTTCGTGATCGCAAAATGGGAATCAGTTCGCCTGATTGGCGGATGATTAACTGTACTATTCAAGAAGTAAACCTGCAACAGATAAAGTCACAAGGTCAACTGAATGTTGGCCTCAAATTACTTAAACAATCATTACAATTTTGAACTGAAACATATCTAATGCTATTTGCGTCATGTATGATCAATCTACTGTACCAGATCATCGCCATGTAAGGGTCCTGAAAATAAAGCAGCCAATGTTAATGATACGATGCATGCTCAATTGACAAATTGATAAATTAAGTTAATCGGTAAATATAAACGGATATCTGTAAATATGTGGAAATACCGAATTCAGTGGAACTTAAACCACGTCTTCCAGCCCTTCCTAAACTACTAGAGTAGTTAAAAATGGAAATGTACGTTGGGGCAATTTGAGAATGCATTTGAGCTGCTTTACGAATAGCAACTGTAAAGTACCGATCTGTTGCGATCTGTATACGGATGCAAAATAGTAATATCAGCCAAACTACTTGTCGGTTAAGCTTGCTCACGTTTATTTTTAGCTAACCTGACTTATCTTGTCTCTGGAAAGATCGTTTGCTGAGTCACCACCTGTATAAAATTTTAGAATTTTCTTTCGAACTTCTGCTTCATCAACACCTTTTCTTCTAAAACTGAGAAGACTCGACAAATCTGAATTGAAAGCTGTCCGCAGGATTGAAGCCACGACATTGGCTTGAAGGGCTGCAGAAAAAAATGTGGTACGATACGAGTTATTAAACAAGTTCAAGATTATATGAATAAATTTCTGCATACCAGGAATCGGCAAATTGAGTTCTCTGGATGTCATTGTTGCAATCCAAGGTATAGCAGCAACTCTTCCGCTAGCATATGCTTGGTCAGGGGTCATTGTGACCATTGCTCCTGGTACAGATGGCTCAATGGACGGTAGAAAGAAGCCACTACTCTGTAAATACGACAAATGCAGGCATAATTTCAAACACCCCAATATATACTACTTGTCAATTTTTTGTAAACTTACAAATATTAGTAACTGATTTGCAACCAAGATATCAGCATTCACTTTTCTTAAGCAGTTGACAATAGCTTCAGTGTCTGGGTAGTGGGGCATCCTGTGACATTGGCGAATTGAAAGCTTACCATTTTGGCAGTTTCAAGGGAGTTCAAGCCCCACACGTTGTATGAGGAACCACTCATACAAATTGCCGCTTTTAACTTTTTCTTGGTTGAATAGAAATTTGAGATCATGTGTAGGTGAGTACTCACAGCTCCGGCTGAGCTTCCCTAACCCGACAGAATTCCAGAATACACTTTTAATAAGTATAAATTTACGCTATATAATATTAAATGTGTGACAGAGTACTTACTACTAATGTGATTTGATTTGGATCACCTCCAAAGGCGGATATATTATCATGAACATAGTCAACGACTAATGCTTGATCCTGAAAACGCGTTTTAATGCGTTGTAGTAATATTAATAAGCGTTGTAGTAATATTTCCTCTAAAAATATAATTGATTTTGATTTCTCATCCAATAAAAATTACCTTTAATCCCCAATTTCCTGTAAATAAATAAATTAATATTTAATGTTTTCTGATGTTATATTATATGCTGAATTCTTTATGCTATTTATAGTTTGAAATACCTAGCCCTTCTTCATCCCCTGTACTTAAAAAGCCCATCACGCCTACTCTATAATTCATCGTGACTAGAATTATATTTTCTTGTAGCAAATAACTGGGCCCATAATCCGCAGCTCTGCCTAAAATGAAACTTCCTGAAACACAGTAATAAAATAGGGTATCAATCAAGATTGGACATTTAGTGAACACTTGGATACGGAAGATCAATTTTATTTCCAACCTCCATGTATGAATATAAGCACTGCAAACTTGGGGTTATAGTTGCCGGATGGAATCTGTCAGCAAGTTAATGGAATCAATAAAGTCTTTATCATAAAATTACTCAGAGTAATTTTTCCACCATGAACAAACGCGTTTCATCCGACATAGGATGAACTTTAATACTGATTCCTAATGAATTTCCCGTGTTTAAAACCCCATATTCCGGTTTCTATTTGGGAAAAAGCTCAGAATAGCTCAGTGAGGACACCCTTGGAGATCAATACATTTCGTTTGTATATCAGTTACATTTGGAATTGGGATTTCCTATGTTGTATGTTCGATTACCAACTATGAGTTTTTGAAACCGCGATAACTTTGTCGTTCACCATTGCATCAATCTGATGCCAAAATTCTGTCTTGATACATGTCAAAAAATTACAATGCAAAAAGAATTAAGTCCTTAACCTTTCTAGCTCAAAAGTTATCTTGGGTTCGTCGAACCAATATGTAACCCCTTCTATACGCCATTAGATACGGTGGGACTATTTTTTAGAAAAGTACGGGTTTGCATTTCATTAGGAATCAGTATTTAATTTAATCCATGTCGGGTGAAACACCTTTGTGCAAAATATCGACTCTTATGCTATCGTGTTTGTAAAATTGATATTTGTTTCAAACGATAACTAACTTGGGGCGTATAAATATTTAATTGGAGACAATCAAGTTCCCCAAACACCCGAAAGGACCGAGGAAGGTTGAACTGCATACATTCGTTACTGATTTTTTTCGCTGATCTGACACCACTCCACCTTCGTTTGGGAACGGGGTCCGCAAATATTTCGGGTTTTTCTGCATATGGTATTCCTAAGTTTAGAGTATAAATCAGGACGCTGAATTAGATTTCAAAAGTTAGTAACACTTTTTGTAACTGAAATGACACACGTGAATAAAGAATCAAATCAAACCTTCAAATGCATAAATTTTTCTCCGAAGCACTCCCATCATATAACCTTCTACCATTCCTTGTGTCGTGTTAACTATGGGATCAGGTGCCTCATAGCTTCTCCCTACCCTATCTGTCAGTTGCATTACATCAGAATTTTCGGCTGATGTAACTGGCGCAGGTCGTAAGTATTGACAATTATAAAATGTGCACAATAAGTTGGCAAGATATACCGCTGTGAACAACATCGTATCGCATTCCAATTTTACAACTTTCTTGTCAAAATATGTCGATTTCCAGTATTACCCAAGTACTCTTTCTTATAATTATTCACTTAAACAATCAGTAATTCAGGAGAATCGATATCTCACTACACCCCAATTACTTAAAACTTACTAAATTATGAGTTTATTTCTTTGCCACTGTCAACTTTTTTGGCACATTATCAACATGTCCCGAAAGAGACGTGCTCCAAGTTTGATCTTCAAAGTTGCAATACATGAATAAAGATGAGAGTGTGGCAAGTTTAAGGTCAGATTTGTTGGAAAACGGAACCAGGAGAAGCTATAGCATGCACGTGAATCATCGCCAAAATAATGAGACAAAATGCATCATACAACAATGGGAAATATATTATGCATAAACTGGACATCACACAGAAACCACTTCATTGCCATCAAATAATCGAGCTATGCAAAGTATCGTCATTTTAATTACATTGTAAACATTCCGTTTTCAGTATAAAATACAGGTCTCCATTTCATATTAAATATCTCGTAATGAATTGGAATACAACAAAGCTTTGTTATATCTTGTGATTAGTTTTGCACTGTACCTTTCAGTATAATAATATATGATATGATAACGTTAATGTTGAGTGAGTTCTCAGCATCTCAGAACATGCTTAAATACCTATAAACATCCTCAGGGAAGGAACTAACCACAAGTAGGAAACTTGATGACCTCCAGAGTTCATTAGTAACGTGCCAAATATGATGATGGTATGCAGCAGCTCCTTGCTCACATAACCGACTTCTTATGATACAATATAAATTTTTCCAAAAACTTCTTCCTGCATCCTACTCCAAATTGTTGCGTGTTGTGCGTTACAGGGTCGCTACAATTTTTCCACTGCAACGTAAGATTGAGTTCAAGATTTTGTCCTTAAACTTGAATTTGCGTTTTTATTGCATCTTATTAACTCATGCTAACCTTGAATGAAATAACAGTCACTATACTGTGCGCTATGCCTGCGAATTTACAATAAAAACTTGGTCCTTTTGGAGTACAACTAAGGTGAGCGACATTAAGAATACCAATGTAAGTACCAATGGATTTTGTGACAGTGTTTCGACATCCAGCGCTAAAAGAAGGAGGACCAGGAGAGGCTAATTACTAAGTAAAATGAGCAAAAAACTGCATCGTCTAATTGTAAGCTTCGCTGTGACGCTTCTTCTTCCACGAACTTTAACTTTGAGTTTTTTGCTTGCATTACTCCAAAAAATTAATATTTCACACTTAAGAGCTTTATAAGTAGGCACTTCTGCTGGAACCTCCTTTTATGCTTTCAAGTAATAATCATACAAATTAGCATGCACCTAGCCAGAAGCAAAAGCAGTGTCATAAAATGTTTAGCATCACACCCTAACATATTGCATAATCATCACAAAAACTAGTTGAAACGTTTTTTACATAATACAATCTTAAGATGAGTCGAATTTATGGCAGTTCAAATAAAACTTGTTTGATTTGTGGCTTTCATCTTTAATTGAATATGACATAAATAGTTAAATATGGATGTTAACTCGATTTCAACCACATTTCAACGTTCCAAACATATGTTACGTCACTGGAATATTTATTTATATACATACATTAAGCAGTGAACAAAAAATGGATTTTATTTCAATTTCATAGCTGCCTACCAACTTTATAAAGGTGTAATTCATGTAAATGATATACATCAATGCTTCGGTTATATGATTCCAGGATTATAAGATGATCTAGCGGGGATACAGACTGAAAGAAATAAGCACATCATTTAAATTATGTGAAGGAAACTTGTGTATTTGGGCTTTGGTTTGTTTATTAACAAGTAATATCACTAAAAGCTTTAAAAGCAAAAACTCTTGACCATGACTCCTGATCTATGTGGAGACTGCCAAGTTTTATTTTTTGCACGATACACCTCACGTGCAATGCATTTCCAAACTTTCAATTAAGTATCTATTTGCAACGCATGAGAGTTCCATTAAAAGCCCTATTTGTGCACTCAATATATTATGTTATGATGCAAGGACGCAGTCTGTGATTGATGATGACACGATGCCTCATGAAAGTGCCTCTGGAAGATACACCAGTTATGGTGCCATCATGATTGTTCAAACTGGACGAATTATGCATAAATGAATGCTTGTTAAAATATAGAATATCTTTTATTTTTACAAACGAATTTAATTTAATGTAGAACGAAATCATATAAAATGTGTACTTTCGATAAATATTAATTAAAATAATAAATTTTTTTTATCATACTACACAACACGCGATTTTAACTAAATCTCAATACTTACGTCAACGCATTAATTATGAGGAAAATTCTCAACACTGCGTCATAGTATTAATAATTATTGTCTTGTGTCTAGTTATAAAATGGATTATACGTGACCCAATGCGCCTTTTGTTGGGTCTGTGCTGTAGAATGGGTAGTAAACAAAGACTTGTACGTTTCACTTGCGTTAGGGTCTTTTGCAACGCTGTAATCTTTCACTTTTTTCTCAGCCGCGGCGGATGATCCAGCAGCTTCTGAAGACAATTTTGATTTCTTAACAGGAACTGCAATGTCACCGTTGGATTTTGGTGCAACGCGACCGTTAGAACTTGATGCTCCCCCGTTAACAACCTTATTTGGTTCACTCTTTACTTTAACGTCTCCATCCAGTCCATCCTCTGGTGCAGTTGCTTTACTACTGCCACTGGCTGCTTCTACTTCAGCCTCACGCTTTTTGGAACTCTTCTTATTTTTCTTTGCGAGCAGTCTTCGTGTATTCATTTTCTCAACTTGTCGCTCTTTTTCTTCCTCATCAGTTGGGTTCATGATAATAACATCCTCAAAGTTAAACGGTTTTTGACATCTGGACAAACAATAAAAAGGAAAATTTGAACTCTAAAGGTAAAATAATAAGATTTTCCAGCTAAATGTTTTATAAAAAACTCCATTTTCACCTTAAGCATTCTGAGGTTTCAGCATTAGCTTTGCGCATCTCTTTCAAAGCCTTGTCACTCAAAACACATCCACAACTCCAAATAAAAGAAAATTTAAATGTTCCATTCATTTCCTGTCCGGAAATGGGGCAGATCCACTTTGACTTTTGAACATCAATGTAACCATCTCCAACCTCAGCGCTGGATGAGGATGCCTCGCTGGACATTGGGTTGGCGGTGAGTTGAAGTTCCTTAACATCACGAAGAGTACGGATGTGTGCGGCAACATCTGGAGTAACTTCCGCCTTGTTTAACAAAGTCTCCAAGACAGCTTCCTTATTGTAGAGACGCCCAAGCTCACAAGAAACCACAGGTTTTTGTAGACGCTGCTGTGTAATTGCACAATGCTTCCATCGGAATGCTCTCTCGGAATTTTTATCTTTCTACAAACAAATCACAATTTAACAATCATGACCAAACATATTTAATTCATCAAAATTACTAATGATTGGTGCCAACCTGCTCCGGTTTCTTTTTAGTCCTCACGAGCTCATCCCGCTTGGGAATAGTGCCACCATCACAACCCATCTTGCTCTGGTAAAGTGGCTAATTGAGAAGTACCTGTAATTACAAACATCAAAATACGTCAGATATAAACTACTCTCAACTTCTCAAAATCAAACAATCACTGATATACTTACAGCATAAAAAGCATTATCTGTCAACTTACCTTTCTTAATTACTTCAGTGATTACTAATATAATGGATAGTACCTTTAAAAAATTCCAATTAAAAACAACAATTTAAAATATACTTGTTTGTTTACTACAAGACCAAATGTACGTAATATCCTATACACAACGTAGATGCTCTTAGTTATAAAGGTTGTATCTAAAAATGCCACCCAGCCAGCAGCTCAATGACTAGGCTTTGTCTATCTACACTAGCACCTTTTTTCCTTTGCATCTATATAGCTTCGTCTGGACATCCTGATTTGATACCGACGTGACCTAATCCGACCGTTTTGATAAGGGTGAATTTAACTTACATGGTGATATATATTTTTACATGGGTCCTTATGTTAAAAATTATTTGACCACCCAAAAGCGGTGACATTCGATTTTCTCCATTTGCATGCGCACTTTCTATATGGGAAACTATATGGCGTGTTGTCCAATATTTGACATTGATTTAAACTCGAGAATTGAATGAGAGGATAACAAAATTATAGGACAATGGCTGACGACGAAGATAGGGCTGGTGACGAGAATGTAGGTGAACAGGAGGAAGAAAACTTGGCGGACCTAATTTTTAATGCTGAAATTACGGAGAAGCAGGAGGAGGAGGAAGACACTGAACAAAAAGCTACTATAGATGAGGGTGCTTCCGTCCTCCTTCATCCGGAGGAAATCCCCAAAGATTCTAATAGAGAATTTGCTAAAAACCTTTATAAAAGTTTCCAGTCTTGTCAACGTTTCATGACTTTCTTGAGTCGTTTTCCCATCATATCCAATCAAAATGATGATCACTCCATTGTGTTTGAGTACAACTGGAACTCTGTTAGAGGAAACTTGTTTTTCATAACGTTTGCTATCCTATTAACTCTAACTACTGCATGTACCATCAACATGCTTTCGACCATGTTCAATGTTCCAAGGCAGCCTGAGAACCTGACTGTGCATTGGAGAGTGCCGGAAATGGACGCTAAGGGGAATGTCTACTGGGGTAATGGTTGGCAGAGGTTTTTCCCCAATTCTTATTCAATCAAGACCATTGAAAAGGGCCAGGCAGAGATAAGAGCTGAGGAAATGTTCTTTTTTCGAAGAAATATTGCGTCTCTACTCATGATCTTATTTTTAATGTACCACATTGTAATAGCAGATTGGAATTTGTAAGCAAGGGAATATATATAGAGAAAGCTACCTTGATTGAAGCAATGCAATTTACATGAGCTTCCGGTTTGCTTGTAGATACACCAGAAGACATTTTATCGCCAGTTACCTAACATTCTGGACCGAGAGTGTTGAAATTATGAAAATAGATGCTGCTGGCGAAGCTGGAAAATTTGCGAGGAGGTTTTTACTCTACTACATTTTCTTCTTTCTTGTGTTTTGTACTGCTGTTGGAATCAACATTGCCCCAGTTGCTTCTGGTATTTAAAAGTTTGTATGAACCGTGAGTGAAAGTGGTTCCTTCTTAATTTAACAAACTTTGTGCTTTGTCCAGGGGCACCCGTCTCTTTTGCATTTCTTTCCGTACGATGTTTTTACCCTCAAATCCATACTGTTGAGGACTTTTACATTCTGTTGATGAGATCCATTGGTGGATTCTTTTATCTTTATGTTGTTCTCTGCTCCAAGGTATATGTATTTTTCTTTCTGTACATTACCAAGCTATTGGTCACCTCCTTTACCGTTTGGAATGAACGGTTGGAAAAAGTATTTACAGTCGAAGAACGGGCCAAACAAAGGAAGGATAAATGTGCTTCACGAACGGGCTATGACCATCTTTTTAAAGATTTTGTGACCTTGTTGGGTAATAGAAATGAATGCACGTGGTTGATTGCAAGTGATAAAGCATAAAGATGCATTCACAATCAAGTTTTTTAAAAATTAAAAAAGATCTTGAAAGTGGAGCTGATACATTGTTTACTGACGTAATTGAGTCCTACTACTCCATGACCATCCTTAGTATTGTATTTGAAGTCTACTATCTTGTAAGGCCTGTTTCAGAAAGCCAATTTGAGTTTAAACAGGTGCAATATTTACTTAAATCATTTTAATAAGAAGTTTACCGTGACATGACATGTAAAATGCTGGAATTCTGCTACATCATTTAATAGGCCAGAACTTTAGACATGATACCAGTTGGACTGTACCTATTCAACTCTCTCTTGATATTCTACTTGGTGTCCACGGGTGCTGCAGAAGTTGGTGAGGCTGCAGCGAATGGTCTAGAAATTATTCGACGTCAGGGAATTAATGGTCATCGTCCAGATTCTGAGATGCATTTTATGATTAGCTTGTATATGAGTTATACCGGCCATTTCGATACTTCCTTATCAGGGGGAGGTTATTTTATCCTCGATAAGTCCTTCTTTGTTGCAATTGCTGGTATGTAAATGCTTTTAAAATATACATATCCAACTATTACCATACGTAAATGAATTAAACGTGATGTTGTATTCTTTGCAGGTACTATGATTTCGTACATCATAATCATTTTCCAGTTCCAACCTTCCCTTGCCATTAATAATCCCGAGCAGAGACGGCTGGTCGGAGCCGATGATGCTGATGACTTACCTAAACTTAAGACTCTAGTATTCCATGTAGAAAATACTTTCAGGTATTTGGAAAATCGAGAACCGGGTTACTGAAAACGTGTGTGCTAGCTCTAATAATTTTGTTTTGTAATAATAGCCCATAGTAATATTGAATATGAACATAAATGACATACCATGCCTCGTAGGATATGAAAATGTTTATGATATACACATGTAATATTAAGTCTAAAACTATTAAACTAATGTGTTGTATACTCCCTTCCATCATAGAAATAATCTTATATTTTAACGCTAAAGGTCATAATATGAAGCTTTAATGTACAACGCAGAATGTGAAGAAAACAAGCAACACTCTTTAATCGACAACAATTTCTCTTTCACTTTTATTTAGCTCATCAACAGAACTATTTGCTTTGATGTTTTCACGTCATATTATACACTACTTGCCCAAAAGTGACAGGATCCATTCACAACTTTGAACTTGCTTACTATGTTGTTGTTGGTTTGATGCCTGCGAATCTGCATGATTATTAACATATATAATATAAAACTGACTTCTTAATGAGAAAGTCATCCACGTAACACGGAGTGATGTAGTAGTATAATATAATGTGCATTAGTAGCATCTTTCCTCTTGCTTTTCCATGCAGAAAGGAGGGCAGAAATCTGCTTGCTCTGGTGAGTGAGTGAAGATGTGGCCTAATTTCTTTTCCGCGAGCTCTGCATGCTACGTACTTCCATAATATGTATGTAGCTTCCTCGCTATGCCAGGCATAAGTACGGGAAAAGTAATATAATAGACATTGTATTTATTATAGCAGAAAAACGCATCACATACTTTATATCCTGTAAACGTTCAGCAATTTTCTCGGTAGTACTTACGTTAGACAAAACTAATATAACATTCAGAATACAATACACTATAAGATCTAGATACATAACATGAAGAAGAACGGAAAAGATGAATGCTGCACTCACAGTCAGCAGCCTTCTTCACATCCTTTACATACGCATCTATTTTTTTAAACATCGTCTCACTTGCTTCATTTGTAGCATAGCACATTGCAGTTGACAGTTGACCTACTGCCCCCTCACAACAAGAATAGGGTCTGGGACACATGTAGCCTGTAGTTCTGCTACATTATCGGTTTCATAAGAATAAAATCTGGAACGAAGAATTTCTCGTAAAATTTATATGGCAATATTCCAGGCTTAACATGATTCAAATGAAATGTCTGTTATACTTGTTCCCTTCAACAAAAGATGCGCACATTGCTCTGGAAAACGTTCCGGAAAAACACATTTAATTCCAAAAGTAGGACAAACATTCTACACTTTCACTCTGCATTTGCTACAATTACGCTCATATAATGGGTTGGAATAAAAAGATGGGGCTATAAAAGACTTTCAGCATTGCATCGTTAGACCAAGGGAAAGAATTGGGGCATTTAGTCCATTTCATCTGACTCTATATTCAAGGCAAATCGACTTTTTTAAAGAGAAGTTGGCTAAACTTATTTATATGAATACTAACTCCTTCCCGATTTTATCAGATACTTAACCACCGAGCGAATGTTAATATGGATCGCTAAACTTTATGAGTACCACCACTGTCATAAAATGGTTGACATATGGGGCAATACAAAACTTTTACTTGGGAATTTTACACTCTCGCCTTTGGTTTGATAATTGTAATTAGTCATCTATTCACGGTAAGAAGTACACTCGGGAAAAATCAACCGGGCTATTATTATCAAATCGAAAATCCGTGTGTTAAAGAAAAGTCGGATTCTGCTTAACGCAAACAGGCTTAGGGCAGAGACTTTAATATTTCTACATGGCTATCTGATATCTTTACATACGTGACCACCTCATCAGAATACACTTTTGTAGGGATCTTACTAAACGTTTCTTGAGATAAAGAAATGTAATCCTCCTCCGTAGTATTTCTTCTTTCATGTCACGCGAGTAAACAAAAGCGGTAAATCCCCTGCAAACTGGAACGATGTACGTAATTTGTATGTTATGAGAAAGCTAACAGCTTTCCATTACCCTTGATTACACAGCCGTCAAGTGATAATAAGTAGATGTAAATACCTTCTCCCTGGATAAGCACCAGCACCAGTAATATTATTGTTGTTGATAAAGAAAGAGATTTTGAGGACGCGTATAGACAGATCTGTCTCTCGGTGCAAATCGAAAATCTTGGAAAAGCGGATGTTATGCTTATATGAAAAGACGGGCTATGGGATGAAGGAAAAAGTTTTCTCTAAGAAGCGTGTAAACATGTTATTATTATTACAATGTACTAACGACTCCCCATGTACTTGTGTGCGTTATGTATATAGCAATCATTTTCTTTGGTGAGATGCACAGACTTTGGACTCACTCTAGCTCATCTCGACTGATGTGGAAAAGAGAAGATAGACAAAACGACGAACTTTTCCGAGTGATGACTTCCCGAACAGCTCCAAACTCCTTGCCTACTCCATATAAAATAACAAAGCTCTCTCTGAGAGTGACTTCACACTCTCCAGGACGTTCCTAGGAAATCCATGTACTAAAAACGCACACACGCGTTTTAACAACTTATTCTGCCAAAGTGAAAGTTTTTGCTCCAAGACAAGTTTGTTAGTCAAACCAAACTCAAAACTCTTGTGAGAGAGTCTACACTAGAGTCTGCTTTTTGGCCCGTTTTTGGTACAAGCCAAGTATAGTGATGGAAAGTTGTTGATATTTGCCTGTGCCTGAAAAGTTGAGTTTTCAAGAAAAGTCTAGGAAAACAAATTTTTTGCTCAAACTCTACCAACAAAATGACTGTCAAAATATCAATGGCAGCTGCTGCATAATGATGGCAGGTAAGAGGAAACAATATATATATATCTCATAGTCAATGTTCGTCAGTGTTTTTAAATAATACATTTTAATATCCGTTTGGATTTTTATATAAGCGTTTTGAAGAGTTTCATGTTTTCCCATGAGTAGTCATGCAGTACGTGTAAATAACCTAACAGTTTTATTTGGTCTCTTTCTTAACATTTCCGTATATGTACGCTCAGACACAAAGAATGTAATGCATGCCAAGCCAATGTGAATGTACCTTGTAAGACTAACTTCAGCAAGACTCTTGTTTTCAGGTAAAGAGCTCTAGAATCTGTTGAGGTTGGTTGAGAACACGAATGTAGGAGGTTGTTAAGCACATCTGCAAAAAACGAGCATCCTGATTTTCTTGCAGGATATATTGACCCGAGAAAAGAAAAATTTATGGTACTCGTGAGAGCATAAAACAGAACAACAGATTCGTTTATTAGATGTAGGACTTGGGGACCAATAAAATTCAAGATTTTATGTAGCAATTCTGAAATGAATGGATAGGTGCCTTATAGAGTGAAACTTGAAATGGTATACTTACATAAAAAATAATCATATTTTTTCTCGTTTCTTACTCCACTAAAGTTATTATGATCATAACTAATTCCGTAGAAATTAAAAGTTTATTACACGCATAAAACACGTAGTTTTACTAGTAACTGGAAGGTCATTCTAATAGCTATGCAATGCCAGTGAATTTTTTGCATGCTAAATGCCCAAATGCCATTGCAGGTAGCTTTTTGTGTGTTTTTGCAGCATAGACGCTGACAACAACTTGGTGTAAAAATTGGTGGAGACAGCCGAACGCTCTTCAGCAGCACGTTATTAATCCACGCTTATCCTAAATCCACTTACAACTTTACAACCCTTTTTATCCTTCTCTCTCTCTCTGACTGAAACGGAGGAGTGAAAGCGAGTCTAACAGCTCTGGATTGAATGCACGTTCGTTCTCAGTCTGTCCTGAGCCCAGATAATAAAAAGGAGATTAACTAACTCTTTACCCACAAAACTGTTTTATTGGCTCAAACAATTTATACTGATCTCAACCTAAAAAATGTCATACTCAGGCAGTGTTGGAAGACAAACAATAGGATCTTTGGGTTCCTCCGAGGACTCGACAAATGGAAGTCTCAAGAAGCCAACATTCAGTGAAAGACATCCTAAAGTAGTTCGCAGTCTAACGGTAGTGGCATACATTTTCAGCGTTTCGTTGGCTGCCATTGTACTCAGCGCATATTACGTCGTCTTATGGTCTCCTCAGCCGTGTTGAGGCAAAGTCAACCATAGTCGTAAATTCAACTTTGCCATGTCGTGGGAAGGTAGAAATGGTTCAGGTTGATGGGCATACAGTTCCAGTTAGCAGATTGACATACTCTGGACTCCGGCAGGTGGTCTACCTACCCATCGTCGGAACGCCGCCGCCACAACCACCAGCAATTCCAGTGCCAAATAAACTTGTTTCTAACAACAACTCCAACTCGAGCCTTCAAGAGGAGGAATCGTCTGTAGACGTCTCGTCAAATTCTTCTGGAAAACAACAGCAACCATTTGTGCTTGATGAGGGCTCTAAACATAATATAACGACAACAGTGCCCTCCTCATCATCTACATCCGGTGCTATAATTGTTACGAAAATAATACATGGCAAACCCATAACTAGACGGAGAGGTAGAACATAAGTGGAGAGTTTTTTTTATTTCTTCATAAAATTTCCAGAGACATGTCCTGTGGCAGGTCGTTTTCATTCCTGCATCTCTACGGATGGACTATATATATGATTGATAAATGACAAAAATACATATGTATTTCCGTAACGTGTGAATTTTTCTGAACACAAAACACCTTTTGTAGCTTATAGCTCTCAAAAGAATGTAACCTGTCTAGTCATTTTACCAAAACTCGTGACTTTATGAATTTTCCATTGTATATACTAGTAGCATATACTAAATATTCGAATTACGCATCTAAATGAAAACCGACCATGAGTGGAATCGCTTTTCTTAGAAATAGGTCAAGGGTTTTGGGAAATACCGTATATTTTTTGTAAAGGTAGGTATAACACAGCCTCCAGCTCCTTTGATCTGATATATTTGTGTATATAACGTGTGGTCCAGTCAGTGAGATGAAAGTGACAGTAAATTTTGACGCTGTAGTTTTGACTTTGTAATTTAGTTAGTTTCTCATTCTTCCTCAAAGATTTATTTCGTATCTATATGTTTTGTAATGATTTTGTATGTATCAAGACACAAAGGCCTTCTATGCAGGACAATCCTGCAAAATTGACCATAGGATTATTGTAATGTCGACAGTAATTCTTCAAAATTAGCATCTTCATGTATATGGAATTTTGTTTTCCTCAAGTCCTCATGTTTACAACCTTCATTGATGTTACACTTTGTTAAATTGGTTGTGTGTAGTAGACACGGCAAACTTTCTATGATTCAAGTTCAATAAAAGTTCATTATACTCGTGTTTCTCTTGCTTTGGTTAATTGCATCAAGACACAAGTTCAATTTCATTGACAGCTACACTCCAATATGAAATTATTGCATCCAGAAAATTTACGATGCAAGGTGGTTGTACACATTCAATGTGATGAACAAATTTTCTTGTCCATGGCAAGCCTTTCCATCAATTTGTGAATAAATTTACACGATGAATGCTTTGGGTTTTTGGGCACGCTACTACTAAGAGGGCTCATGTAATTCCCGTCCACCTTGAAAAGTGACAAACAATCGTGGTTCTCAAACTATAGTTATACAGCTCAGAACATTCTTATTATTGTTGTAATACATGGACATTGACGCACATTCAAATTTGGTATGTTTAACAAAGTTGCTGAACACATGCAACAAGCATTAACGGAGACGATTCTCGATATCATTGAACAACCACCTTCAATTAAAAGGAAAACTTTGTATATGTCCTGCACAAACGTGGCCACAATTTGCATTAAAGTACATATTATTATCGCACCCTCTTGACGTACTTTGCAGTCTTGTCTGGCGATGTCTTGAAGCTTTAAAAATTTGGAATAAAATTCCAGACTCTCGCATTTAAAAAACTTTGATGCTATGAAAAATCGATGAAAAATCCATGATACAGCCCAGTATATGATATAAGAATGAAATTCTATCTTCCGCATTTGGATGATGACCACTGACCACGGATGGACTTCAGGTTTACAAAATTTATTCCACAAGAACAATGCAGTGCTGACGTAAAATAGAAAATGTCTACGTGAGCCATACTCTCAAACTTTGAATGTACCTAATGCACACGGAAATATAATAAAATGGCTGTTAATCATGAAGCTTAATATACGAAAAAATCTTGAACACGGAAAACTGTTTTGGGATTGTTTAGCATTTTTACAAAAGGAGAATGATAAAATCATTTTATTAAAATGATTATATATGAAGTATTAGTAAAATTGAAAATTTGTCTGCTTTTCTTTACCTTCGTACGTACCAGGAATGGAGCCTTATTTAATTAGCTGCTAAAAGTTGTTGCGTGAAAACCCGTATAAAAATGAAATGTCTGCATCCTTTGTTGATACAAATAGCAATTATCCGTAGCGTGGGATCAATCTTGACAATGCTACAAGGCAAATCCCAAAATTTATTGCATCAAAATAATATTATATAATCCCTTCTCAGCTACCTTATGACTTAAGATGTTATAGCATCATCACCAATGTTTAGCACGCGATTATAAGTAATGCAATACATATGCACGGAAGAATCACGAAGGTAATCAACTGTTTGCCAGCAGGAATAAGAGGATATACATTAATTTAATAATCTGTCCTCAATTATCAAGTTCACGATCAACTCCAATGTTAACAGGACAAATATGAAACTGAACTTGAAACTATTTTTCGTTCACTGAACACATAATGCTCCTGTACATTCTCCATAATGTTCCTGTCTAACTTTGACAAACAACAGCAAACAAACAACGTTCTACCCATTCTTTTCATATTTAGTTGAGTACGAAACTGTTGGGATAGGACATTAATGCTGGCTAGCTACCCGTGTGATCAAGAACGAAACTTGAGTCGAGGTAGGTTATTATTGAGTCTCGCGAAAGCAGCCACAGATCTAGGAAGGACCAGCAGAATTTGCATGAACCGGTTCAGTATATTGCAAAAACTTTGCCCAACACAACTTGCACAGATTGATTGAGCATAGCAGGTTCTTGTCTAGATTCCAGGGAAAACTTTACAGTGCATAGAAATACAAGTTTAAAAGAGACAAAATAAAAAATATGCAAATTATTTTTTAAATCCTAATTGAAAAGTAAAAGTTTCAAAATGGTTGTCGTGTTTCTGTTCAACTTGATGTGCGCGATCGTTTCATGCGATCCTTTTTATTCGCCTCCGACCCCGAAAGCGATTGCAGACAGTAGTGGCAACTCTCTCCTCACAGATTTTATAAGTAGAACCGGAAGAAATTTAGATGCAAATGGAAGTTCAGATATAATGTCGCTAATTCGACCTCCCCCGATAGTAGACACGGAGAGTGGAAAAGTTGAAGGTTATTTCATGAAAGTTATCAATGGCAGAGAAGTGTATGCCTTTGAGGGAATACCATACGCTGAACAGCCAAAGATATTTCAGGTTTGTATTGCAGTGTAATTTTTTTTAAATTACATGCATTTAAACATGCAATGGGAGAGAACAGACTTTCACTAAATTATTGCAACTTGACTTGATTCAGTCTCCCGTTCCGAAGCGGAAATGGCAAGGAGTAAGGCAAGCCAAGAAACCAGGACATTTCTGTGTGCAAATGCATGGAGCAAAGCTAAATCGAGTCTTAGGTATGAGGTGCAAGCTGCCAGAATAAAATGTTTTCGTTCGCATAACTTTTACATCAGTTTGTATTTGTTGTTGTTTTTTTGTTCCAATTTAGGCCACTCTGACTGTTTGACTTTGAACATCTATACTCCACAGGTTTTATTTTATAATCCAATTTAAATGTTACTTCTGTTCCGGGCAAATAAATGTATGGTCATGAATTTTTCATGAGTCGTTGTCCGCCGTACGGAAGTATGTATGATAATCGTTTACGTCATACCACACCTACATATCAAACTCTTACTTGGTATCAGAAAGTATAATGATCTTTCTCTTGTTCCGTTGCACTGCTACAGATCTCAGTTCAAGATTACAATCCCAATATGAGCGTAGTGATTTGGTTTCACGGAGGCAGGTAAACAGAATGCACAATGATTATGCAGATTTTGCTTGCTAATAAAAAATATTGCATTACTCTCGTATTTGAAAAGCATTCATTACAATTTTTGCTGATTCATTTATTTGTCAAGTTTCTTCTTCGGAGCTGGTTCAGAGTATGGGCCTGCATATCTACTTCAAAAGGATGTAATTCTTGTAACTGTCAACTATCGACTTGGTGTTCTGGGTCAGTGTCCTTATAAACTTGCACAACAGATAGTGTCTAAGACATAATATAGTAGCCCCAACTCCACTTTTATATATAGGTTTCCTGTCAACTGGAGACGAAGAAAATCCTGGAAATTGGGGCCTTAAGGTTATTTTCATTGGATGAGAAATCAAAATCAATCATATTTTTAATGGAAATATTACTACAACGCTTATTACTATTATTACAACGCATTAAAATGCGTTTTTCAGGATCAAGCACTTTCTATACAGTGGGTTGTAGATAATATCAAAGGTATAACAAAAACATCACAAGCATAATAAGTACGTAAACAAATATTCTAATTCAAAGTATTTAAATATGAATATACCTTTTTAAAGGGTTTGGAGGAAATTCGCAGCAAATCACTTTACAGGGCCAGAGTGCTGGGTACAAGATAAATCTCATTTCCAGATACCTATTAAAGAAAAATTTCAATTAGCATAATGTAGTTTATGTCATAATGTCCACGTTTTACTTTTATTCCGTCACAAATCAGTGCAGTAACAGTACATCTTCATATGATGTCCAACATGACAAAGCACTTGTTTCAACGAGCAGTGGCAATGTCCGGCTCTGCATTTGTTGGCTGGGCTGTGCACACTCCTCATCAAGCTAGAAAATGGGCAGAAAAGTTGGCAAGATTCATGAGATGCCCTACAAACCGGGGAACTAGAGTCATGATGAATTGTTTTCGCAAGAAGGATCCCAACTTTTTAACAGCAAATTTATACAATCTCTACGTAAGTAATTTTGCCATGCTATCTGAGTCTTTCCGAAAACAAAAATTAGCCTGAATAAATGATAATAATACGTTTCCTTTTCAAGTTCATAGGCAAA
>LJIJ01000560.1:0-98156 GCA_001718145.1 Orchesella cincta
CCCGAAAACTTATGCACCGTACGTCGCAGTATGGGCAATGTAACTTTAATAGAGCACGTGTGGTGGCTGGCTTGTCATGATCTTCAGACACTTTTTCAATAGATTTTCCTTCGTCGGCTTTGTGCTTATCTTCGGACTTTGTTTCATTCACACTGGACTTGACCGACTGGTCATCTTTATGGTGATCGTCTTTATGGTCCACATCCATTTTATCTGTAGTTGAATTTGCTTCCCCCGTGCGCCATTATCCTCTTGATCAACATCTTCATCATCGTCACCAGCGACCTCTTCAACGACAACTTGCCCATCGGCTACCGTAGCATAGTCCACATCCTCCTCTCATGTTGTCTCTTATCATGACTTTTCTCATTATCTTCTGTATCCTTTTTGTCTTTTGAAGAAGGTCTTGTACTTCGGTCATCAGCATGGCTTTGACTTCCACTTCGACCCCTTTTAAAATCACTCTTTGCTGGGACGACTTTCCGCCTTAAAGTACAAAGAGAAAGTTATAGTGAACTTTCTCCCAACTCGGCTGCTACTTACAAGTTGTAAGTTACAACAACTTTATCAACCACTAATGAGACTCACTTCCGTAACTCGTCTTCGCGTCTTGAGTTTGCTAATGTCGATCTTCCTCTCATTCGAGAATTCAGACTGCTAGGCGGTGGTGCACGAGACCTTGCAACCAATCTCCTTGAAGCTGTTGCAGATGACCTGTAACTTGCAGATCCAGCATGTACTCTTGACGTGGAATGGTAGCCAGAGGAAGACTGTGCCTTAGAAGATCCATAAGTACCCGCTCTCTTGAAGTCACTTTTCGCGTGAGTTGACACACTATGGGAGCCCGAATAAGAATAATGGTGTTCAGGTGGTGCCTGGCGCATTCTGCTTGAAGAATTAAAATGATAGCATTAAAAATTTTGTAAACACTCAATCAAAAGCTGTTTATCCCACACAACTTAATAACTAACTGACATTTAAAGCATCGACAACACCCTAATAGACACTATGAAAATATCTAATGGAATATAAATGAAGGTAGGAAAGGGACGTTTTTGATATCCTGAAGAGAATTCCTTAAACATCGTTGTTATCTTCATCAGCATTTTTGGGAGGTACGATGTTTCATCTGCGAGATTCATGAATTCTTAATGATTTGTTGAAACAGTAAAACTATGTACTGTTACTGCTCTGGAAATTCGTTCCTGGAAAAGTCATAAGCCTTTCTCTGATTCTGGACTGGATTTATTTATTACCGAAGACACCATTCAGTAACATTATGAGTTTCAGTGAGTGTAACTCGACGAGCTGTATGATATAAAAGCAAGACTTTTTCCTGGCTACTGTCTTTGAAGTAAATGGTGTTGGTTTTAATTTCAGAGTAGGATGTACCAAAACTCATAATAGTATTTTCACATGCCATCTTTAGATCAATGCAACAGGAGAGTAGGTTTAGTAGGTAGTGGTATTTACCGCGATCCATAATAATCCTTTGCAGAACTTGAGCCCACGCCAGAACTGGTGGATGGAATGCTGACTTTCATTAAAGGTTGCAACCGAAGTGATGATGACGACTTGGAAGAGAACGATGGAGGTGTCAACGGCGGTGGAACTCTCCTCACATTACTTTTCGGAGCCGACCTAGAGCTAGAGCTTCCTTTATAATCCTCAAGATACTTAGAAGCGGATGTGGAGGACGATGACGAGGGTTTGTATCCTGGAAGATCATAGTATGATGCTGATGCAGAAGATGCGGCTTTGTATCGACTTCCACTGGCACTGCTACTGCTTGTTGGGTAATCTGCATAGCGATTCGATGATGTCTGGAAATTTTTGGTAAAGTTTTCCATTTGAATGAATTACGCAGGAAACAAGTTATTCGCCTTAGCGTTAAGCGTACTGGTTCCTTGGTTTGAAGACTCATCTGATGATTAGTATTAAACGGTAATTCTGGTGTATTCAGTCATAGGAATGCGTATTGCTGACAGGTTGGGTTTAGGAACAAATTTCAAAAATATTAAACTAAAAAGGACACTGGAAAGTGGGAGCTAAGGTCATTTGAAATATACTATAATTGGGCAGGTTAAAAGAACGCATTGGCTCATGTATTTCATCAGTCGTAATATATCGATAACGTTGTAATAAAACCTTGAGAAAAGATTATTCATTCATTTATGTGGTATTAAAAAGAACGACAATTACATGAGTCCCATAGCTGTCACTTCTAGATCTCTTAGATCTACTCTCGGAGTCGTAGTAGTCCCCTGTCGACATGCCCATTCTAGGCGCTTCGGCTGGAGAATGATATCTTTTAGATGACGATGAAGATCCGTAGGAATCTGAAACGAAGCAAAATGAACCTATGTAAATAATATTTTTAATCTTTGGACATAAAATCCAACAATATGTAATCACTCAACTTACCGTTGAATGATTTATAATAGTACGAATTAGAAGAGTTATTCTGTTCCATTTTAAAATTTTAAAAATCACAAAGCTTGTGATCGATAGATCAAAAACCAAAACAGTTCCTACACCCTAGTAGTAATAACTAACACCAACGGTAAAACGGTTTTCTTTCAATGTTTAAAATTTTCGGCACAGAAAGTTAAATTTGCACACATCATGGTCTATTAAATGAAACGTGTCGAATTTTTGTATCACCACCGCATTTGTCTACCCTATCATATCATATCAAACCTTTCATTACCCTGCCCCTACGATTATATCGCATTGATGCATGCTCGCATCATTCATTCCAACTTTGCAAAGAGGAAATAGTTCAAACTTCAATGCACTTGTTATACCTGTCCTATCTGTCGTCGGTTTACTGCATGCATAGTTTTGTCAAATACAAAATACGGTAAAACCAAATATGCACAATATTAAATGTACATTATGAACATAAAGCTAACGTGCTATACTATACATCATGAATGCCGTATCATGTGCTATGTGCATCCCATCCCATTTGCCGAAGTCTAGTAATAATTACAGCATTGGCTATTGGTGTTGGAAACTTGACTTCCTTGTGTCATTGTGACTTGTGAAGTGATGCGATATAAATGGAATTCTTAAAGCATACACAACTCAAAGCTCATACTCATATAGAGTAACTCTATTAGAGTTGCTCGTGCTCATTCGGCCATCAAGGCAAAAAACCGATTGGATACGGAATGAACTCCTTTTGGTGATAATGAACAGTACAATGCAATATACATTATATAAACTAAGCGTAAACGCTAATGATGCATGCGGTTACTGTTTGATTAGCGTATAATAATTATCTGAACCAGACATACACTACACCCTGCAGTTTTTTGAAGCCATTCCATGATCTAACTCAAAGTTTGTGATGATCACGACTTCAATATTATGATATGCTGAGTATTATACTATAGAAATAGTGCAATTACCTTTGTAGTAGGACGATCTGTGATGGTCAGACATGATTGGCCGGTTAATGTCTAATTGAAGAATGGATTCTATTTAAGATATATCTTGATAAACACTTTCTTCAAACTTGCACAGTAGTTTTCATCCACGAGGATTAAAAACTCATTCCAGCTTGATCGGATAAACCGCAACCGCTTTCTATACAAAAAAACCAAACAAACAAGAACAATATTATTATTTACAAATATTTTATTACAACAGAGATTTGTCACCACGGGATTTATAACAATTCAATTCCAACCCTCTGTCTTGATCCAAACCAACTGAACGTGGTTTGGTTTCTTCTTTTGCATAAAAATAATGTTTTTACGAAATCACTCACCTCGATCGATGCTTGTGTTGAGTAACACCGAACCGACAAAAGTAAAGAATCTGAATTTGATGTGAAGACTGGAACCAGATTATTCAGTTTCACGATAATTTTCACAATCTTTCGCAATGAGGAAATCCAAATTGTGAAATGATTCCTAGTAAAATACTCCTTGAGAACGACCCTATTCCTATTATATTCCTATATTATTATAATTCTCCCATAATCTACACAATATTGATCTGTTATGTTATGAATATGGTACGGTATAAGAAACAAATCTCAGAGTAGCAGTCAGGGTCAGTAGTAGTTAAATACTAATTGCTTACTACTTTAATTCTTCTCCATTTTTTGCTGAAAACTGAGATTCTAACTTAATACTTAAAAGCTACCTTATATTGGACGAAAAATGTAGTTCTCGTCAAAAAAATTTATTCTATTCTATAGAACCAACTCGGGAAACAACCCAAATCTCACATCTGTAACACAAATACTAGTACAGAAAAGTATCTAACACTAGAAAAAGTTGCATACTAACAAATATGCTTTTTTATGTACAGAAATATACATAACTTTGATTTGATTGAGCATCGAATATCGCTCGCATCATCATCGTACTCTTACCAAAGGATTGCTCTATACAACACACAATTGTGTGCCTAAGAACAAAAATATACATAGAAGTACGAGTGCGAGTAAAACTCACCTCTGAAAAGTCCACCTCGGCATGGGTTTAAGATATATACGCTGCACGCTGCAGTTCGCTTGAACGGAAGTCAGATAAAAGTTGCCACTGCCACCGCTTGTAGCACACGTTTTATCGGTATAGCCTTGTTTACAAGGAAATTCCATACTTTACCTTCATGCCATTACGATTGCCATATAACATGACAATCAAGAAGGCATATAATATATGCATGAGGTATAGTATTTATAAAAATATGACTAGGAATATTGGGTCAGGTATGAGGTTTAGTACATAAGGCAAGGTAGTTAATTTATGGTCACGTAGTCGTACTACTCTCAGTACAGACATACAAAAATGCACTTACAAGTACAATACGGCAACTGTTCATAGTTTTCTTTTGGACAGGTACCACACACAGACTGTAAGCAATATGTAATGTATGTACCTGTCCAATTTTTATATGCAGATACTTTTGTCTTTTCATTTGCATGCGTTTTCTACATGATTTCGGGTTGGTTGGTCGTTCAGGTATTTAAATATTTAAGCTTTCTGCAGATTCCACAGACTCTATACCCTGATACCCTGAAGGATGTTCTCTTTGGTAAAAAATTAACTTTTATTTCAAGCCTATGATAGGCTGCCTATCATCTATTACGCGTATGCTTTCACCTTTTAACTACAATACATTCCAGAGATAGCTTGACAAATGCCTTGTATATTAATTTGTGCTAACGCTAACACCTCTTACACTAACACATTTTATATACCGCAGAATGTCGAGGACTGAATCAAATTCACATTTAAGCATGCAAAATATACGTCAATATGATGCATAATTACAGTATTATCATTGTATTATATGTGCTTGGTTAACAACTGCAAGAGCTTTAGTTTACATGAAATGGCCATTTTTATTATTGACTAGATAAGCGAACAATGAGGATTATAACTTAAATGATGTAAAAAGTGAATAACCTTCAAAACAGCAAAAGCTCGCAAACACGAAACCTAACTTTCATAATCTAATCAAACACCTTAAAGATATATCGTGGAAATGGTAATACAAAACTACTGCCCATTTACCTATTAGTTAATTTAGCAACAGACAGACTAAGCAATAAATATATAAAAATTGTCAAATGTTGACAGTTAAGCAACCGATCGTAACACGAATGAAACAAAGACTCAAGACTGTTGGGAGACTGGGAATTGAGATCGAGAAAGTAAGAAAGAGAAAGTCGACAGTTTGCAGAGTAGCCGGTTTTTCTCTAGATGCTACACTGCATGTCAGTCCACATATATACATTCACATGTCTCGTAAAGCAAATTAAAATTAAATGTAACTACAAATTATATCAGATAATAATTCGAATCGGAAGGCAGATGAACAGCAGATTGGAAATGGGAAGAAAACGAAAGCTACTTTCTCCTGCATCTTCTATCTCGGCAATATAATTGCATGTTGTAAACTTACAAAGTCAACATGCAAATGTTCGTTTTTAAATTCATTGCTTACTAGCAAAGAGGATCAAACTATAAATTACATACATTAACATTTCATATCGTTTTTAAGTTGCATCAGAGACTGACAAAGGAGATTTTACCCGTGCATTGTGCATGATCGTTCGTAGTATTCTCATTCTCTCAAAGGAAATGTTTGTTCAATTCCAATGCGAGATATAACTTGTCCGCTTGTGCACTTTTTTAAGGTATGGATGGATTAGGATATACTTCGTTATAGCGTGTTGCGGTTGTTGTGTTGTGATGAGTACGTTTTTCGTTTCACTCACTGTCTATGCATAACTTTGCGATGTGGATTGTAGAGTAGTAGAAAACACATCTGTTTCGACTGGGAAGTTTTGTTTTGCTATGACTATGACTTGGAGAAAACCGATGTGGATGAGTTGATAGTGAGATTGTGAGCACCACAAAATGCAAAAATAAGTACACAACAAGACATTGCTTTAACTTTTTTGTGAGCCCAAAGGTGAATCAAGTGAAAAAAACGTTTTCTCCATCCATATAAGTAATATTTTATTATCGACATTTTCCGTCTAATCATCGTCAATCTATGGTAATTAAAACAGTTCATTTCATGATACCTACATCTTTTAGTACGTACTACTTACCTGCTTTAGATACTATCAACTTTTGCGGGTACTGTATTGTGTATATATAAACAGTTAAATGTCTTTGTTGCAGCATTAAAGTCAGTAGTTTAATGTTGTCATTCACGGATTATTGAAGTCATGATTAAGTTTTGTTTAAAATTCACATGTATATAAGATTTTTGAACTTTACACGAGTATCATTTCGGGGGTGTTAGTTTCAATTTTTATCTGATTAAAGCAGCTGTATTTATGGTCATAGACGTGATTTTGTAGCATTCCAAATCATTCATTACAATTAGTATTGTTGTTACGCTCGTTTCGATTAAACTATCAAGTATTTCGACTCGGCTTTTTATGGGACTGGCTGCTGAAGAGTAGAACAGCAACATCGTGTAATAACACGAATAACACTCCGTTTTGACTATACACTATAATGAATTTGTTTTGTTTTATTCTTTCACAGTAAAGTAGTATAAATTAGCAACCAGAATTAAAATGGCAGCGACATCCGGAGGAAGTAGTGGCGTAGACTGGAGCTCCATAATTAAACCGTTTGTAACATATTCGGTGTCATCGCTGTCCCGGTCAGAAGTTGTCACTCTTGTCAAAGTTATTTCGGAAAGGTATGCACGAAGATTATCTAGTTAATTGTTTTTATAGATAAAAATTTTACACCAAGTATGTCATTCTGATACGTATGTTTATGCTACTTTAGTGAAGCCGATTTCAAGGAATCTATTTCCCCAAACCACCATCACTCCGTTTTCTATGATGTAGTAACAGTTTTGTCATCACATATTATAACGGTAGCCACCAATGGAGACTTATGTAAGTACTCAACTAGAAAGCTATGGATTATTAGAATTAATAATGTATTGTCGTGATTGAACATGTCTAATTGTCTAACTTTGGGCTGTTTGTAAAAAATTTCAGTGCCTCGTGCAAGTTTTCCTGTTGCAAAGCAAGCTGCGAAAGTGCTTTGTGAATCATTGTTGGACAGATTTTCTCATGTACTTCGTACTACTCATCCAATTTTGAATGTGAAAACTTACATTAATGCACTTCAGGTACAGTTTTATAACTACACTTCCAATTGTTAGTTCCGTTCTATATTAAACTCGGAATGTCTTTACTATGAGCTTTTGAAATATTCAACAGGAGTTCTGTACTGGAGAAGTCATAATAACTAAGGATGAAGTTGCCAACATGTTGGCGTTACTCAAAGGCCAAGAGCTGCCTCCCAAAATTCAAAGCTCTGCTCCATGTAATTATTATTAACTTAATTAACTTGAATTTTACTCTGTCAGGTATAATAAGTGTTAGCCAGATCTATCATAGTAGTAACATGCACGTGGGTTTAACTATTTTTTTTAGCGACCTGGGACAAGGAAGGGACTGTAGCAACTGCAGTAAAGGAAGTGCGTCGCACCAGAATGGATCCTACCCTTTTGCTATTTGATCAAATTGCATTACCAGTATTGAGTATTCCATCAAATCAACCTCTGAGTGTAAGCTTCAGCTTTGAGTTTTGAAATATATTTGCATTGTGTTATTGATTGTCGAAAAGTGTTAACATGTGTTTATTTTGTCTTTTAGGTCATTTTTTCACGAGAAGTTGTACGAATATTTCAGTCTCTTAAAGCAGGTCAAATCTTTGTTGAATTGTGCTTAAGTTTACCAATGTTAAAAAGTTATTGCCCTGAGTCCGTTTCACTCCAGTCTGATGTGGTGAAAAGTTTTTGTGCGAAAATGTTGGCAAATAAATCCTTGAGGTATTGTCTAAATACATACATGTATATAAATTGTTGGAATCGGAATTGTAAGGTTGTTTTACTAGAAATGTTGTGATTTTGTTTAATTTAGTGATCCAGTGGGATTGTCAGATGAACTTAACTTGGTGTATCGACTTTTGAATGTGTGGCAATTTTCATCTGTGACGTCAACGGATTCGCAAAAACTGCTGATGGTAGGCTTAGCTTCTATGAACGCTGCATTTTGTATGATAAGTTCCTGTTATGGTGGGAGCTCTTCATCCGGAACGTCTAATGCTGTGTCGACTACTACTCCACACGGCCCGCCTAGCGGACCAGCATTGCCTAGTCAATTAACTGCAGGAGGTCAAACTGCACCAAGCGGTACATCAACGAGTCCTTCACAAACAGATATTGACTATCAATCAGCCCTAGTTATTGTAGCAGAGGCTATTTGGATTCAGAAGAGGATTATTAGTATCTTACAGGAAGATCCAACTTCACCACAATCTGTAAGCGTGGTTTATCAATTTAATAATTATTGGATTATGTTCGAATTAATTGAAAAGTAACATAAGTAATTGAGATTATGTTATTCCTTTTTTTGGTAGGTGTGGCTGAATTGTGCGCTTGCATTTTCTAAGCAGATATTCTTAAGCATTCATGCTTACATGCATCATGTATCCTGCATTGACAGCAAAGTTGCTGTGAAAGATAAAGACAAAATCAGTTTAGTTGCAGTTCAGCAATCATGGAATGAGTTGGTGGTGTCTGTCGCAACACATAGTTTGGAAATGGCACGCGAATTCCTGAATCTGATTTCAATTGAACAGCCCCAGTCCACATCACAATCACACGTTGCGCCAGTTCCTCACCATACTAAGAAATCTGCTGCGGGTGCTTCTGCTCGCACACTCAAACTTGACGAACCGATGAGCATTGGAGAACGTGTGAAACACTTTTTCGATCATTTAGGAGTTGTAGAAATGATAGTTCAAATGACAACTTTGAGCTACCGTAAAGCAAGTCGATTGAAAATGAGCGCAATCAACGGTAGTGAAAGATCTGTTGATGGAGACGAAGCTATTATATTAACCCACCCTAATGGAAATGACAGTAATGGAAACAGCACAAACGTTTTAGAATCAAATGCAGATTACGACACAGCTTCAGAGGAGCGACCATCCAAGTATGCGTCTGATTTTTTAAATCCAGAGGACGATAATGAACATGGTGTCGGGGATGATAATCAAAGCGTATCTGATCTAATGACAACTGACGACGACGAAGATGATGATGGGGATGACGACGATGATGGTGGGGTGGATGAATGGGATGATGAGCCAATTCTAGGAAAGTGGCTGGAATCTGTCATGTCTCCTCAAGACCTCGATGACGACACAGATCTAAGGGCTGCAAAGGAGCGGGACTGCAGAAGCGGATTGGATTCCGATAAGAAAGGAGACGAAGATGGACTGAAGGCTTTGATCTCCGAGTATATCAAGAGTAAAGACAATCCATGTGGTTTTATTGAATCATCTTTGTCTCTTGTCAGCTTTCTAACTCGTGATGTAGTTTGTAACTCGTCTCCATCAGTCCAAAGTTTTGCAAAATTGGGTTTCAAAAATGAGCAAGTTATTACATTGCTCTCGTTAATATTGAAAGACCTTGACCAGGAAAAGTCTGCTACAGAAATTGGAGCAATATCTACCATGTTTGATGATGATCTCAATCGACTTTACATGGACTTTTCCGCTGAAATAGGAAAACTGATGCAGAATTTATTAGCCCAAACCTTTTTGTCTCCTGGTCTTCAGAACTATTTGCTGGATCAGTTGTCTATGGACTTGATGAATACAAATGAAAAATGGAACCTCGGACTTCACCCCAGAGCTCTATCAATTTTAGTCCAAATTTTGCTCCTGAAACCGGAGAGAGAGCCCATCGTTGCATCCATCATCAAACGTTTATTGGATACACTTGTTGAGGTGGCATCAAACCAAACTGATTCACCAGACTCGTTTACTGATCTACCTGTGGAACATGCGCAGACAATGGTGTTTTTATTTCACACCTTGAGCTTAATGCAGAAAAAGCAAGTAATGATTGAAACTGCTCAAGCTCTAATACGAACCAGCAATCATCTAAATGGGAAAGTTTTCCGGCCTCATCAAATCATGAGTCTAAGCAGACTTTTGATGATATTTGACTACTTCATCAGACAACTTTACGAGCCTGGAATGCATTTAATCACCCAAATCCAGTATAATCTGTTTAACGATGATGGAACATCAAATAATTCTTCTGTCAGTGGTGCAGGAGTATCGCCATCCAATAGTCAAGGCAGTCCCAACATGAAGACCTCCTTGAAGTCTACACCAATTTTGTCTAAACAAAATGATTCCTCTACCGAATCTGCTCGAGACATTCATTCTGATAAGCCAGCGCTGATTACAACCAGCATAACCAGTGAGCCGCCGACTTCAAAACCATTATCACCGGCTCGAATTTTCTGCGACTGTACAAGTTTGGAAAGGGAAGCTTCAGATGACGGGATTTCAGTACATTCGTTAGATGGGCCAAAGCCGCGTTTCTATAACTTATTACCTAATGAGCCGAATTATCAAGAAAATCCTCGTTTGGATGGATTGGCCATGAATTTTTTGATGAACAAGAGCGAAGGAAGTCAACGAGGAATGGACTACCGAGAATTAGTCGACTCTATTTTGAAAATAGCATCAGTGGAGATTGAAAATGAGGAAGAAAACAAAGCCGTTCCAGCTTGTGTTGCTTACATTCAGTACTTCATCACCCGCCTAATGTTTGGCTTACCACCACCGGTAGAGTATCTAACGTCTTTGCGTCAGCCTGACAAGTTAGATTCTCTTCTAAACAGTCCATCTCGAGTGATGTATCTGCTGGCTTGGCTTCCGAGGATTCACCATCGAATATTTGCCTCTTGGGTTCGTGACATGCTCTCCAAACAGGGACTCTCCGCTCCCGAAGCAGAGGAGTTGACGAAGAGCAGTACGCTTTCAACACCAATTTTAATGAAGTCATTGCTATGCGCCACCGACTGGTTATCAAATGGAAAGCTTAAAAGTCCGTCTCATTCACCAGCTTATTTTTATGCAGTTGAAGCGTCTTTGATATACTGCATAAATAATATTAACGAGTTATTGGATGATACCGAAATGGTTCGCGTTCTATCCACACTACTTAATCAAACACTGCAGGCGATTAGGGATATAGTTATTAACAAAGCCCTGTCAAACTCGAGAAGTTCACTTTCTGACGAGGAAAGATCTCTTCGCATCAAATCAGCTTGTCATCTAATGTCCATTGGATCTGGCTATCTCATGAACAATCCATTATCTCTGATTTTGTTACGACATATTGAGACTGAATTCAAGTCAGCAATGGACACCTGTGTTGCCGAAGATTTTAGCTCTTTCCCAGATGTTAATGGAAATTCCTTCAAGACTGATATTATTCCTAGTGAATCATTTTTGCTTGCTGTCATTGGAGGAAGCATTGAAACAAGTCAAGGTAAGATTATCATTGAAGTCGAAACCTTGAACAAAAAATATTTCTACCTTCTCCGATTAGGCCAAATTTGAATTTAATTCGATACGATTTTGTTTGTTTATTTGTTTTTAAGGTTGTCTGAAGCATATTTTGGGCCTGGTGATCAAGATCTTTGGAGCTGCAGTGTCCTCCAAGAACACAAAAGTTCCGAAAGCACTTCGAGATGAGCTGTCATCGCTTCTTTACCCTCTATTGGTGGATCGTACTGCTGAGTATTTGGGTGAATACATTGGAGCATCCATAGATCCGGTTTATTCAAAAACAGATGTGCCACTGAATGCCAACCTTGTCGAAATTATTGGAACCAAAGCACTGCAGGCTGTTTGCTATCCAGAACTTAGATCAATCATTGCTGAAACAAATCAAAACAGGTTTCTAGAAGAATGTTTGGATGCACTTAGTTCGTTGCTAGCTGGAAGGGACAAGGGAAAGTTGTCAGAATTTGAAGATTTGTTTTTCAAGTCTTTGTTTGCCAACTCGGGAGAGCTTTTGAGAGGACTTTTGAAACTGTTGATATCAGTTAAAAATGATGGCGTTGTAGTCAAAGTCTGCAAGTTTCTTTCTCTGTTGTTGGATAAAGAGGCTAAAGAAAAACATTCTAGGAAAGTCCAGGAGGCTCTCCTTTCTGAAGATCTTGTGACATTAGACGATCTTCCCAGTAAACTATTCAGTCCAGATCTTTTCCAAAATGAGTTGGTTGTGGAAGCTGCCTGTGGTTTTTTGTCGAACATTCTTGGCGTACTTTCCAAAGAAGGGGATCAATCGGCTCTTCTAATGTTATTGCAGAAAACTCTGGATGTCACATCTATTAACTTTAATCTTTCAACAAAACCCATCGACCAGGAAGCTCATGTTGACACTTCAGGCTCTCTTTGTCACGTGTTGAAGATATTGATACAGATGGCCTGTGTTTGTGAAACTGAAGAAGGACATGTGCTATTGTTCCGTCAAATGATAGAGTGGCTTTATGGATTTACTGACAGCATGGAGGCACATTTGATTGACGCCATTGCCAACGGCGCAGGGCTCTCTGCTCTGAAAAAAGAATCCGAAACTTTGAAGACAAAATCATTAAACTCGAACCTTGCAGTTTACATGACCATTATGGAATACATATTAGACGTTGGAAGAGCAGTCCAAACTGTTGCCAACCAAACACCAGGTATGTTGGAAATAGGAAAGATCACTGGATCAGCGCTACTGCTGCAAAGATTTTCTGATAAAGAGAGAGAACAAACACCTGGTGGAAATAGTCCCCCTAATGAACTTGATGATACATTTGACCTTTGCGATTCTGAACTTGGGGATGACCAAGGCGATGACGATGAAAGTGTGGGAGAAGATTCCGTAAGTATATCTTGATAGATTGAGTGACCTATTGCTGTTGGTATGTTAAAGTATAGTGAAATATCTGTGTATTATCTAATTAATTTTTATGTTGCATTATAGGACGACGAAGGTCTCAACAGCAGACTTTGTACGTATACCATCACACAAAAAGAGTTTATGAGCCAGCATTGGTATCACTGTCACACCTGTGGAATGGTAGACGGTGTAGGGGTTTGTTCAGTGTGTGCTAAGGTTTGTCATCGTGGACATGACGTGACGTATGCCAAATTTGGATCATTTTTCTGCGATTGCGGTGCTAAAACCGATGGGTCATGCTTGGCATTAGTACGAAGACCCAATGTTTCGGTTAGCGATGGGCTAGCATCTGGACAAAATGCGAATAATACACAGTCTGCCCCTTCTGGAAATGTCACATCTGCTGGTTATAATCCGTTCCTGTCAGACAGTCTTGTTGCTTGCACATCAGGAAATGCAGGAGATAACCCCAGACGTCCTTCGTCACCAACTTTTGTAGATTATAAAACGGCAATCACAACTGCTGGATTGATTCTCAATTCGCAGCTTACTAATGCTATGAATGAATCTGCAGCGAAGGGAACCATCAAACTAAAAGCGTCATTTAAATGGGAGGAACTACTGCAAACCTTTAAGACTTTCAGCTCAAGACTACCATTGCTCACTGTTAGCAAACTCAGACCAGTGGTTAAGAAATTGGCATCTGTGAAGACTCCAATTGGGGCGTATTTGCGTGTGCAAAACGCATTGGATTCGCTTAGAAATGGAAAAGATGGCCAGCTTGAATTTAGACCAACGGACGATCTTGTGGTAAAAATTATAACATTATGACAACGACTATACGGAATTTAGAAATGGTGTAAAAGTACAGTTTGTTCAATCGTTCCCTCAGATTCCAACACTTGGATCACAAGAAGGAGCGTTTGAGAATATAAAAATGACCTACAATGGAGATCAAGGGTCTGTGATTCGGCAACTAATCGTTTCACAAGTAATTAGACGCAATGCAATTGCATCACTCTCCGCCCCATCCATCAGACGCCACTATTTAGCCGTTAGCCAAGAAAAAGGAAAGGTCACTGTTTTGCAGCTAGGTGCTTTGTTATCTGGAGCTGACACTGGAAAGAAGAAGTTGACACTTCCACGACTGGCTACCATTACTTTACCATTTACGGTTCTAACAATGGCTAGCAATCCCATGCGAGATGATGTACTTGCTGTATGCGGTCTTAAGGTAATACCGATGGATGAGATGTCCTGATTAATCCATTTGCAGTTTTGGCACTTGGGAGTTATATTTAATATATGTGCATTCAATTCTTTGTAGGATTGCCACATATTGGTCGTTGGTACAGGAGGCTCCATTTCCTCGCATTTAGTTCTTCAACCGCAGTTGGAAAGCCAAAATCATATTTTAAAACCTCTATGGCTGCCTGGCTCACAGACTTCTTTGGCATTACTGACAGCAGATGCTGTGAAAGTGTATGATCTAGGGAAAGATGTCATCTCCCCAATGTTCTACTTTTTGCTTCCGTCTGGAAAAGTTCGTGATGCAACGTTTGTCATCCAGGTAAATAAATAAATTTATCCATCAACTCATATATAGCATTAAGATGTTGAATTTTGTTATACTCATTTCTTGTTTTATATCTTAGGGAGACGTTACCTATATTCTTGTGATGGCCAACGATGGGAGAATATATTCAGAAAAGTTAGATGACAGTACGAGTGCAGCCAATGGCCCTTACTACATTACAAATGACTTGAATTATGACGATACAGAAATGTTATCTTCTGCGGATAATAGTGGTGCTAATTCCACATCAGCAACTGTTAATTCAGGCACAGGAACAGCAGGCTCGGCGGATAAAAAGGAATCCATTGGATTGTCACTGTATTACTCGCATGCGTTAAGACTTTTGTTTTACACCTATCCCAATGGGAAGAGTTACGTTGGAACTCTGGAAGACTTGAGTGGAGCTTATCCATTGAACAAAGCTGTTTTAATCACTAACAAAGCAAGCGGTAGTGGAAAATCAACCAACCTTGGCCTATCCCAATGGCTTGAGGTAATCGGTCATCCTGGACTTTTGTTTGCAATGGGAAAAGGTAGGAGTTTGCAATATGACTTGTGTGTAAGATGGCTCATGCACAATTTGAAGTAACTAATATTTGATTTTTATAACTTTTAACAGACGGAACACCGTATGCAATGCTAATGACAGAAAGCGGTTCAGAAATACAGGAAATCAAAGTTGTTGGAAAGCTTCGACCCATAGACATGATAGGAATAAGACATGTTGGACAACCTGGAAAAATAAAGACATCATTGCTGATATTATGTGAAGATGGTAGCTTGAGAGTATGTGATTCATCAGAGCCGACCGAATTTTGGCTTAACCCAAGACTTCGACCTCATCCAGACACTGTAACAGTCAAGTCATCTGGCAGTAAAAAGTCCAACGCCAGAAAGGTTTCAAGGCATCTAAGATCTGCTACAGGTCAACTTTCATTCCCAGTTGACTTTTTTGAACATTGTCAATCAATGAACGATATCGAGTTTGGAGGCAATGACTTGTTGCAAATCTACAACGTAGCTCAGCTGAAGAATCGATTAAACAGTGCAGGTATTTACATTTAAATTCAATATTCCACTATAAGCGCATTCAACGAAAAGCTGTACTCCATATGCACTACTTACTTACTTTTCACTTTTTAAGGAATGTACGTCGTCTCTACTAAATCTATTGGATTCAACCTGGAAGTTGTGAACAACGACGGAAGCATGGTTATAACTGGCATCAGGGTTCTTCTCGGATCCCAAGAAACAACAAAAGTTCCATCCTTCATCCAGGTAGATTCCCTACTTATATGACAATTATTCCAGATTTGATCCGTGTTAATCATTTTGTGACAATGTATTGCAGGTGTTTGGCAGAACTATCACAGTCACTATAAGTAGAGCTCGCTGGTATGATATTCCATTGACACGGGAAGAAAGCTTGCAAGCTGATACTAAACTAACAATTACTTTCGGACCATCAAATGATTCTCAAAGTATTACGTTTGTGGACTCTGTAAAAATGTAAGGACATGCGTAAACTATTATTGAAGAAACAATTTATTCCTAATCCGTCACCTTCCGTCAATGTTTGCCAATTTTTCTTGTTTAGATATGGCAAAAGTAAAGATGCATTCGGATGGCCTGATGATTCAGAAGAGCTTGCCTCCACTCAGTGCATTGCTTCGAATGGTGGAAGTGTTTCAACCGCTGTGGTTGACAAGCGTACTGAGGATATTACAGTTGAAAAGTAAGATCATTCATTTGAGTTAAAATTTTGTTTTAGGAACTCTGATAAATTCTTAAGTATCATGGATTTCCTTTACTTACCCTCCCATTAGAATTATTACTGGCACTTTGGAATTGTGTGAGCTGGCGGTAACCCTGTGTCCCAAGGAGTTGGGCGACGTGGAGGGGGCTTTGGATATCGTTACAGAAATATATTTGGAGAACTATCCATCGTTCAATTCTGCATGCCGAAGTTTGATGTGCACTATTCTTTCTAACAGAGCTGCGTATTACGAACATAAGGTAAGCGTATTAAAATATTGGTTTTGTACGCAATATTAAAACACTTTTCATCAGTGGCAAATTGTTTTATATTTTTAGGACAAGGCTGTGTTTACCCAATGTGCACTTGCGATATTGGAGATGCACGACCGTCCTGAAATCGAAATCGATCCAGAATATTTCCATCATATAATCAGTTGCATGAAAAATATTGCGACCATCAGACCACTCCATATTGCACATTTCGACTACAGCGTCTTGGGCGGAGTTGTTGCTCCAATGAGCACAACCAAAGTTATAGAAACCATGTGCAAAATTTTTCAAAAGCTGGTGGATATCAAACCCAAGAATCCTCATATTGTTCCAGTGGACAGACCAGGTATTACATTGATTGACTTACACAAAACTTTTGTTATAAGGTGATGTTATTTCAAAGAGGTAAATTTTTTTCTTTTAAGGAATACAACGGGTTGACATCTTAGCAATGGGATTGGCGGATATTATCTATTCTCTAATGGTGGCGGATGTAAGTTTAGTTCCGAAACTTTCTCCGTGTCTGATAAAACTTTTATTATCGCGTAACACCCAAATATGCGTTCCTGTGAGAACTGTCCTGGTGAAGAGACTTCGACCAAAGAATGTTAGAAAGAGAAGAGTAACCATTCCTGGACCATCACCACCACATTGTGCAACACCAGATACTGCTGCTGAAAGTCCACGGGAAAATGTTCCTGGTGAAGGAAATATTGGCGTACTGGGACAAAATGCTGCAAATATTGTTCGAAATCCAGAAGTTCCTCAATTACCTTTGGTGGAAGTTGATGAGCCAATAGTAATGCTGGAAGGTCATGACAATGACGTTCAGTTGCCTATACTTAATCCACTTGAAGCTTTTATTGGACCTGAAGGGTTTGCAATGGCACAAGGGATCGATTTACAGTCTGATGCTGAAGATGAGGCGATGGTAGAACTGGCAATAGCTTTAAGTCTACAGGAGCAAGCCGGAGGGTTAGCAATGCCTGAAGGTCTGCAGGTCCTCGAAGATATGCACCAGGAAGTTTTGCATGCTGCTGAAGCTATTTCGCCACCTGAGGATGAGCCCGAGCAAGGTATGATTCCTGGTGGTTCTAGCGGAGAAGGTGGAGCCGAATCAGACGCTACTGCATCTCCACCTCCATCTGATGACGAAGGTAGCACCGTTGCCACAGAAGGGTCAACAATGAGAAATTCCGAACCGGTATTGTTTTCACAGATTTAAAGTATTTTACTTAATGTATTTAAATATTGTGTCAGGAATTTAATTTAATTGGTCTGATTATAGGGTGGATCAGAAAGTTCTGGAAGCTCGAATGCAGGTGGTAGTTCTAATGGAAGAAGCGGACCTGTCAGTGGAATTTCTACGTCTGCTTCGTCAGGAGCACAAGCCACGTATTCATATTCCTTCATATCCAATCTTAGCAACATGAAGCTGGACGGTGAAGGTGAAAGTAGTGGACTAAACGAGCCAGGCTCCAGCAAAAATCAACAATCAAAGTCAGAGAAGGAAAGAGTCGGAACTGGAAACCCAGGAACATCCGCAATTTCTCTTCAGACTGCAATTCGCCCCTTTAGACTAGCAATAATGAAAGCAATTTCCACTCATATTGCTGAATGTAAAGACGCGTTGAGCGTCATTCCACTTTTGCAAGTTTTGTTGGTGATTTTGGCTGAACTCGATGGTAGTTATGAAGAAGAAGTGGAAATTGTTGAAACTTTGGTCCAGCGTTTAATGGACATGATGAATCTCTCGGTAAGCTTTTTATTAATTAAGTAGAATTAATTCAAATAGTAGCTTATGCAACCTTAAAATATGTATTTACTGTTTTAGAATGTGAATCAAAACTCTGAGTGGAAACGAAACGAGTCCAGTGAAATGACGCTCATTGTCTTACGGATGCTCAGTATTTTGGTTTCGAGATGGCGAGGTTCTGATCAGAAATCAGAAAGCAGTTGGATAGCAAGAACGACAGCTGATACCGTTCAAAAGTCTGGTATCGTCATTTGCTGTAAGGAATTGCTCTGTCTGCTGCGACCTACTTGGAAAGGTTATGTGGAGGAACCAGAGAAAAACAATGCTGCAGCAGTTGACACACCATCAGCAGCTTCCGTTTCTGCTGCACCTGTGACTCCTGATGCTTTGGGATCTTCACTTTTAAAACCTAGTGCTGTTCCAAATCCACCAGACTACAGCCCATTCTTTCTCAAACAGTATGTGAAAACTCATTGCAATGATGTATTAGAAGAACTACCATTGTTGCTGTCAGAAATGGCATTAAGATTACCCTATCAGGTTAAGAAGGTGTTGAACCAACAAGCAATTTTTGATTCGGTAAGTATTAGAAATTTAATGCCTTTATCGCTGTTCGGCTTTCTAACCATTTTTCCAATTTAGTTTTAATGTTGTGTTAAATTTTTTACACAGGATTGGGAAGAACTTTTGTGTGAAATGCTGCAAAATCGTAATGCACCATTCGTAAGGCGACAAGCCAGAAAATTATTGTTGAACATTGCTGGGACAAGGGAAAACTACCATCTCCTCAGAGACTTGCACAACATCAAGTACCATTTGGCTGAATTTAAAAAGTTGATTGGATATGACGGAAACACAGAGTCTGAGCGTTTTGCCAAGTCTGCAAAAATGGAGTTCAAGTATACTCAACTGGTGGCTATGGTTGAGCATCTCAATACTTGTATTGACATAGCCACGCAGCGACCTGCTAGTTGGCAAACGTTTTGTAAGAATGAGGACGCTTTGCCCTTCATTGTTCAGGTAACTTTAGCATTTTTATTACACGACATCATGGTTTTCTGAATAGTGTATGCTTACGATTATGATTGACTACTTTTATGTTTCAGATGGGATGCACTGCCGACGAAAGTTTAACGACAGCTTTACTGACCCTATTAAAAATTGCTGTCGACGGTGTAGCATTCGATTCAAAATCCGAATCACCAATGTTGCGAATGAGTGAGGATGAGAAAGCACTAAAATCGTTGGCCCATCAGATAATTGATAATTTAGAACAACGAACCTTCCTGGAATTTGTCAAGAAATATCTTTTGGAACATCCTCTAGTTACTACTCGATGGCAAGCTCATTCTTTATTATTGGGAATATTTCTTACATCCGACTGTAGCCATCAGTTAAAGTTGGTCCACGCCATGTGGGAGTTATGGCCATTCGTTCCTGCTGCAGGCTCACGAGCATCCCAATTTGTGGATATACTGGGCTATGCCACACTAAATAATGATGACTTGAAGGCGAGAGATTTAAGAAAACAGGTCAACCTTTGTATTGAGTCAATCGAGTCTCAAGGGAAAACGCTGTTGGCACACCCAAACGCGAATATTTATTCATCTCTTGTCCCTTTTGTATCTGTGGATGGTTACTATTTGGAATCAGAACCGTGTGAAGTTTGTCACAACATCGACAAGCCATATGCCATACAGAAGCTGAATTCCATTAAAGCAGATGCAAAGTTTACAGCAAATAGCCAGATTGTCAAGTTAACATCTACACTGAGCGTTATCCGGCTTAGCGTCAGACTCACTGAAATCAAGAAGGCTCGAATGATTAAGACACTGGCCGTGTACTACTCTCCAAAGAACGTTCCAATCGTAGAGCTCAAGAATAAACCTAGTTTGTGGCAGATGGCTAGAAAGGTGACCCTAAATCCAAGTCAAACCGAAATCAAGCTGGATTTCAGTGTGCCAATTACAGCAGCAAATATCATGTTAGAATTCCTGGATTTCTATGAAAATGTGCAAGGAACAGCTGAAACTTTGCAATGTCCGAGATGCTCCGCATCAGTTCCAGCTCAACCTGGAGTCTGTTCCAACTGTGGAGAAAATGTTTTCCAGTGTCATAAATGCAGATCCATTAATTATGACGAGCGAGATCCCTTCTTGTGCCATTCTTGTGGATTTTGTAAATATGCCAAGCTAGAGATCAGTGTCTTGGCCAAGAATATTGTGGCTGTTGACCCTATAGAAAATGAAGAAGATCACAAGAAGGCTGAAACTGCTGTCAGTTCCCTTTTGGAGAAAGCCGACCAAACTTTCAAACAACAGCAGTGCATTAAGGCTTGTCTTGAAACAATGCTACAGTCAATCAAAGAGCGTCGTTCAATGTCTGGGTTATCTGGCACAACAAATGCCATGGCATATGGTGGAACTCAGCCAGCAGTTATGCCAGTTACATCAAGTTCTGGGATTATCGTAAATGGAAACACAGTAAGCTTACCGACTTCCTATGCTTCAGCTGCAGCTGCTGCAGTGGCTGCTTCCAATGCAGTCAACAACAACTTGGCCAGCAATGCTAGTAACAATGTCGGCGGTAATAACAACAACGCAAGTAACAATTTAGCCACTGGAAGTGCAGCTTCAACTGTCAGTCAAATCATTGGAGGCGCTACCTCTGCATCTGCAACTGGTAGCCTAAGTTCTGGAAGCTCATCATTAGTATTGAAGAATGTCCAAAGTCTGGCGTACTGTTATGCCATTGACTGCAAAAATTCTTATGAAGAGCTGAATCGGCTTATGCGGAAAGTAGGAGCATATCGGAAGGAGATGTTAAAGTTGGATCCGACTGCTTACGCCTTGGACACAATGGATAATATAACTTTCAGACGCTGCTACGGCTGCATGGCTTCAAGTATCACCCTCTCGCTCAAGCTACTCCAAGCTTTAATTACTGCTGGAAGTCCAAGAGATCCCTTTGATCTTTCATTTTTGAGCTTCCTTTTACGACTATCACAGTCTGCAGGCTCAACAGCTTTGAAGGAGCAGGTCAAAAATGCACTCTGTTTCTTCGTTAAGGATGATTCACTTGCAACATCTCAGCTCACAGACATGATCAACACCAGAGTTATAGCTGCACTAAACAAAGAATCCTGGTCCGACGTTAGCTTCGAAACATCCGAAGAAATATCCTTACTATCTTCCTTACTTCAAATGTATGATTCTTGTTGGGAAATCAAACTCAAAAGTCTCATGAAGATATTTACTCATGCTGTGAACCGTCTACGAGATCCATCAGTAACGGAGACCGGCCTCCTACCTTGTTTGAAAATAATTCACAACTTTATCAGAACAACACAATCCGGTGAACGTGAGAAAATCACTGTAGCCCCAGTGGAAGGAGTGCATGCAAATATTCGTGCTTGGATTAATGGAGACCCGAAATACTCTTTTGAGTCGTGGAAAAAGACACTTCCCAAAGTGAAAGGTATTGAAGCTTCAGCCACATCTGAATCAACGCAAAGTCGTCCAGTTGGAAAAGAAAGCGCTAGAAAGGAGATAAACTCTAAAAAGTCAAGTAAAGTAACCGCAAAGAACAAGGAAGATAGGAAAAAAGGTTATCTCATGAAAAAGTATGGACGAATTTGGCTGGACAGATATTTCAAGTTGAAGCCTAATGCAGCCCTGTGTTTTGATAAACATGGACTAATATGGTTGAAGAAGCTGCTTTTCTGCCCTGGCTCTGTTCAAACTAGAACAATAACAGCATCGTTGCTGAAAGACCTGGCTCAAATTCCTCAGCGACGATTGAAGATCATGGAGCTCTTGACAGAATTTTTGGAAGATCTCCCGTCTTATGGCGAGTCGTGCCGTGAGTTCATGGATTTGTACAGGTCTTTGGCTACTCCTCAAGAGTTTTCTGCATTCTTAAATGCCAAAGGAGCCCTATCCATTGTTTGCCGACTCTTGGACAAGGAAATTGAGAAACTACATCATTTAGAATCGGTCACCTTGCATTCTGATTTGTCTCAAGGCATTGCAGTTTGGGAGCTTTCTCGACTATTGTCAGCAATGGCGATTCCATCAGTTCGAAGAAATCGTCGCGTATCACTTTTGTCTACCGTTTTGAGTGGCTATTTGGCTCTGAAGCGTCTGAAACTTCACAGAACACGACCAATTGAGGAGGCTCAAGAAATTTTACTTCAACTACTGGAGGAAATAACTTCTGGTACTGAAGAAGAAACGAAAATATTCATGACTGTGTGCGTGGAAACTCTGAAAAAATGTTCTAGCGAGGATTTGGCAACTCCCGTTTTCATCTTTGAGCGTCTCTGCTCTCTCATCGTGCATGAGGAAAATGATGTGGGGGAATTCTTTGTCGCTCTGGATAAGGATCCACAACAAGAAGACTTTTTACAGGTTGGCACTTAAAATACAAAATGAATATTATGTTTATGATGTGGTAATTAAATTCATTATTGACATATATTTCATTTAATTCTTGCAGGGGAGAATGCTTGGGAATCCGTATAGTAGTAACGAAACCGGTATTGGTCCTTTAATGAGAGACATCAAGAACAAAATCTGTACTGATTGTGAGCTAGTAGCCCTCTTGGAAGATGATAATGGAATGGAACTGTTAGTAAATAACAAGATCATTTCACTCGACTTGCCTGTTAAAGAAGTAAGCTTACAATTCAAACGCACGCACTACTGTCCAAGATTGCTTTTACCATTTGTTAACAAAAATGAAATTGTATGTAATAATTAACAGGTTTACAAAAAATTGTGGCTTCCTACGAATGGTCAAATCGAGCCCATGAGGATCGTTTACAGAATGCGTGGTCTTCTTGGTGATGCCACTGAAGAATTTGTCGAGTCATTTGCATCTCCCAATGACAGTCCGGAAGATAATGAGAAAACATACAAGTTGGCAAATGTACTTGTGGAATGTGGCGGACTTCGAGTAAGTATATAAATAATTTGAGTTTGGTGATATAATATGTGAAAGGTCAAGAAAATTTTTGTCAATACTAATGGATATTTTAATTTAGGTTGCTTTAACGAGCCTGGAAAACCTTTTCCGTCCACCTTTAATTGTTTCGAGAGTCAAACCGTTGATTGCTGTGATCTTAAAGCTTTTGGGATATTGCACGAAAATTGTAAATGGTCGGCAGGCACTAACTAGTCCGTCATTGAATTCAGTTCAAACCCTGTTGCCGATTCTTCAACTTTGCCTGGAGAATGATCTTACCTTTATTCAAGGATCTTCGGGTGTCGTCCATCTTACTGATCAAGTTCTGGAGGTTGGTTTACCTTTCTTAAATCCGTTAATCTAGTACATTTGGTGAAATAATTTGGCATTTAAACATTGGCTATCCTTGCGTCCAGATTCTTGATATCATTGTAACTGAAGCATGTGGACTTGACAAGAAAGCGTTTACAACATTTGCCAAAACCAGAGGATCTGTCGATGATGTTCGAAAGTTATTGTTACTTTCAGGTATTTTGAAGCAACCCACCAATAATGTTTTTGTTGTATTTCAAATGGGTTGTATAATTATTGTTTTTGAATTTATGTTTCCAGACAAATTAAAATCTCGTCAAGCTACCATGTCTATTCACTTCAAAGTTCTGGCTGGACTGACATATACGGATAAAGTAAAAATGAGCCTAATATTCGACAGCTTCAAGGATTGTTTTGACTTTTTCCAATTCGATGAGGATCCTAACGGAGACTTTACCAATAAGGTTTGTTGATCGAATAGATTTGACCTTATTATAGATGATTAATGCTAATAATGTTAATCTGGTACTGAATTTCTAGTTGGAGCATATTTGCACACTTGTGTCAAACATCCAGTCCGGCTCAATAGGAGCAACTTTCAAAGATCTGGCGATTGAACGTAATGTTATTGAACATTGCTTAACCTATATCAAGAAACGTGCTCCTTATTTGAAAGCGCCACTAGGCCGTCCTGACTCTGAGGAATGGAAAGAGATGGTTTCTAAACCTGCATTAAAATATGTGCTTCGACTATTGGCTGGTCTTGCTTCGGATCATGTACCTTGTCAGGTAAAAAAACAAATTCACATGCCATTAATAATCCTATAATATACTTGTGTATTTTGTGTACATATTTTAAAACTCATAACTTGATCTGATATTGTAGGAGGCAATAGGAAAAGAAATTGTATGTGTAATTCATCAGTTGGAGCAAGTTTCTTCTGATGAACATGTTGGTTCTTTGGCTGAAAACGCACTTGAAGCTTTACGATCACATGATCAGGTAAATAAATATATATTATTTTTAGAATAATAAAGATGATTTTTAAAAAAATGTTTATTGGTTTGATGGGATTATTAATAATGTTTGTTTTAATATTAGTTGTGGAAAGAGGTAGAAGCTGCTCGTCGAGCCACAAGGGAGGAAAAGAAGAGAATGGCAATGGCAATGCGACAAAGACAATTGAATACAATGGGAATGAAAACTAATGAAAAAGGCCAAGTTACCGCCGCTGTTTCCACCATTTTAGATCAAATGGAAGATTTGGCAGAAGAAACTGGGCTTGTTTGTGTGATATGCCGCGAGGGATATAAATATCAACCGACTAAAGTGCTGGGAATCTACACCTATAGTAAACGCTGTCCAGTGGAAGAGCTAGAAACGAAGAGCAGAAAAACATACGGCTATTGTACTGTCAGTCACTTCAACATTGTCCATGTTGACTGTCACATGGCAGCGATCAGGTAAACAATCAATCATGGAATTCGGTGAAGACAAAAATACTTACAGTTAAATACGCGAATAATACATCTTCATATTCTCGAATTTTTAACAGGCTCGCACGTTCTCGTGATGAATGGGAGTCTGCCTCTCTACAAAATGCAAACACACGTTGCAATGGTCTTATCCCGTTGTGGGGACAGCAAGTACCAGAATCGGCGTTTGCAGCGTGCCTGGCTCGTCATAATGCGTATTTGCAAGAAGCAACTGGATCCAGAGATGTCGGATTTTCATCTGGAGCTCATGACATCAAACTTTTACTTTTGAGATTTGCTGATGAGAAAAGTTTTCATGAAGATACTGGTGGTGGTGGACCAGAGTCCAATTTGCATTTGGTACCCTATCTGATTCATACTGCTTTATATGTCCTCAACACCACACGAGCATCTGCAAAAGAGGGAACTTCCGTCGAAAAGTTTTTGAATGCACCTATGAATATTTGGAAAGATGATGCCACAACTGTTGATGGAGTATATTACAACCTTGTTGTTTCAATGATGGTACATTCACCTGCCAAGTGAGTATATCTACTACATACTTTGCGTTATAATATATTGTACATTGTTACACGTACGTAGGCTAACAACTTTCTCAATTTTTTTTAAACAGATGGATGGAAAATCGAATGCAATGGGTTAAACGAGTTCTGGCTACTTGCGGTTTTCGGTCAAAACAACAGGCTTTGGCTAACTTTGGTCATTACCGGGCCGGGCTGATTTTCCTTGGATTGATTCATGGGCTTTACACGATTGTTTTTCAGGTACAACATCATCATACTTTGTAGTATGTATGAAAAAAATCATTTAGTGGTATGCTGACGATAATTTACATTTGATTTAGGATGTCGCAAGCACTGGGGAATGGCCATCAATGTTAGCTGATTACATTCGGAAGAATGATGAAGGCTTGGTGAAATCAACATCTGCATTGTTAAATGTTTATCAACAAAAGTTTGTTCCAGCATCAAAGATGTCGGACTTTATTGAATTTTTGCGTAAGTCGAATCCTTGGTCAGTTATTTTTATGATTGTGAAATGTTTGACGAGTTACTAATACTCTTTTATTTGAACTTTAGAACTTCATGAAACACCCGAGTTGACAGACATGACATCATTTACTTCTTCTCTTTGGAATGCTCTGGGCTAAGAAGCTGAAGTTATTTATTAGTTTTTTTCTCACCAATCTAACCAAATATGCATAAGATAGCACTTGTCCAAATAAATTAAATTTGTAGTCGTAGAATAATAATTCAATTGTAGTGAGTTGTGTTTAATTGATAAAAATGTTCATTTGAAATAATAACAAAATAAACTTTTTCCTTCATTACAAGATTTGTGCAGCGCGACATTAATTGTATATCATCATTTAGATTGAATTGCGTGATGTCACCCCTAAAAATTATTTGTGTTATGCGTGACGAAGGTACATGATAATTAAGAGCAAAGCTCCAAAGACTGTATCGTAGGTATAAACGATGTCCAGAACAGCATTTTTCGATGTCTGTATGCCGTAAGAAGTGTAGTTTTGCTTGTGATTTTGTATGTGTAGGGAGCTACAGTAGAAAACATTTTCCATTCATCTAACGGTAAGCTATTTCGTTCAACATCAACAGGAGTAGGTTGTCTGTTGGAAATGGAAATGATATCATTGAATTAAGTTTGACTTTGGCATTTGGCTGTCTACAAAGATTTGTAATCTTAATATGTATTTACCCATATTTTGCAACATTGGTCCAAAGAGTGCACATGGTTTCACGAACAATCATTCCCTCGTCATCTTCTACATCCACCACGGCTCTAGTGGAAGGGTTTCGGAAGCGAAATAGATACAATAGTTCTTCTCCGTGAATTACGTGACCTAATGAAATTTTAAAAAATCATGTCATCATGAGTCAAGCCGTTTTTGCCTAAAATATTGTTTCAGCAATATTTCGAATGCCGACATACGTCTATCATCCAAAAGTGGTTCAGTATCTCCAGTTGAGATGTTTGTGATTGATGTAGAATTCTCGGCTTCATCTAATTCGGATATTTCAGCGTCAACCTGTCGTTCACGTTTATGATTATTATGATTATGACTCGCACTAGAGTGCATCCGTGGCTCGCGTGGTTCTGAAGGTTGTAGAAGGTATTCCGAGAAACTGAGCTCCCCTTCGTACTCAAAAGTATAGAAATAAACTGGCGTTCTCTGAGACAAATACATTGCTGTACGGTAGACAGGGGCTACTACACTGAAGTCAGAGTGCAAAGTTATAAACTCGTCTTTGAGCTCCAATATTTCTGACATGTTGTAGTTTTTGAAATATTCAAATTTAATCGATGCTTTCGCGACTTCCGTATTGTTTACGATTCCAGAAGCCCTCAAGACCTTACGGAGGAACACTCTTTCCGCATAAGTAGAATCAGATTCAGTAGCATTGATTAAACGCGGAAGCAAATTTGATAAGACCGCCGATGCGCTCTCGTCCTTATTCACCTATTCAGTTAGTTAATTAATTAATTAGGTAATTAATTTTTATTATACTACTGAAAAATTGGGATTTTTGATAAGGATGTGATGTAGTCTCTATTTACCCCAATGACAACAGGAACCTTATGGAAATGTCCTTCGGCAAGAGCAGCCTCAGGATCTTCCTGCAAGAAAACTGGCCAACCTTCTACAGTTTCTAATTGAACTACTGGACCTGAGTTTGGAGGTTTCTTATGACTCCGACTTGATTTTCTTTCGGACGTATTTGCCTGATAAAAAATTATATGAAATTAATGCAAATTTTTAGCATAAGTACATTCTGCTTTTAGTCTTTTCTCACCGCAGAAGTAGCGTCCTTTGTTACAACTTCTACAGGGTCAGCAGTCTTTATGCATTTCAGAAGCGTTTCAGTGGAACCAGAAAGGCATCCTAGATTAGCTGCTAGTCTCTGAACATGGGTCATCGGTGACCTTTGGATAGCATAAGGAGCTATCGCTGAGCCACTTTGTATTATGGCCGCCGTAAAAAGGCCTTTTTAAACAATCAAACTTAGGTAAAAACTTTCCTTCAACACACATTTTGTACATAACTTTCACCTACCTTTAGTTAGTGGTGAAACTAGCATTAAATTTACAGAGACTGCCCCCGAACTCTCACCGAATATCATTACCTATTTTTAATTTAATTTAATTAATTTAAAAATTAAACTTAAATACGTGATATATCGTGTTTCACATTAATAAATTATGCAAGCCAATGCAATTACCCTATCAGGATCCCCTCCAAAGCTCCTAATGTTCTTTTTAACCCATCGGAGAGCTTCAACCTATGATTATTAAATTATATATGATGATATATAAAGTGATAAGAGTCTTACACATAAGTGATCTTGATTATATTTATGAATATCACAGACCTGGTCCAGCATGCCCATATTTCCTGGTTGGAGCTTATCTCCTGAACTCAGAAAACCGAGCGAACCTAGCCGATATTGAACAGTCACAACAGCAACTCCTTTTTGCACCAAATATTCAGGATTGTAGGTATCTGATTGGCAAGCCACAAACCCTACTCCATGGAAAAACACCTAATAAAGCACCATACAATTACATAATTAATGATTGGATATTGGGAACAAACTTTGAATGAAATAGAATGAAATAAATGCATACCATGACGGGCACCAAGGAAGAATCCCTTGGTCGTGATAATACTTCCCGTAGTACGTAGACATTTACTGTAACATTTTTCATATATATTAATATTAGTAAAATTTATATATGTATAATAAAATATTTTGGAAATACGATGGAGGCAATCTTCTGATCCGGTGACATTTTGATTGCGGAACAAGTCCCACTGCAGGCAAGCTTCTGCAAACTCTGTGGCATTTCTAACCTCTGTCTCCTCAAATGGAACGGGAGGCTACAAAAGAAATTTTGGAAATCGCACTTTATTTTGCTTTCCAGCGTTAGAATTTAATTCATAGCATAGTTAATCCTGTGTGTAAATCCAACCTGGTATCTCAAGTCATTTATAGGCGGCTGCGCGTATGGTACACCCTTGAAAGTTGCTACTGGTTCTATTCCAGGAAGAGTTTCAATACTTCCTACATATCCCACCTCAGGAAAGTCTGGTTTCTTACTTAAATAAACTGTGACAGTATTGGTTGCACCGGTACTCTCTTCGTTTTGGTCACAATTAGAAACAGCTAAAATACCCACTAGTATGATCCAGCTAACACACTTCATCCTTATACAGTCCTAATTAATTTTGCGCTTTAATGTAACTTAAATTAGTTTCTAAAGAATGCAACTAAATACAGACTATGATGTGAAGCTACCGTTGAATGCAGTATTTTATGTCTGGTTTCATTTTCATCTCACTTTGACAGAACAATGTTGTTGTTTCCGTATTAATGCGTGGATTACAATGTACATTGGCATTTTTAAGAAAACAATTTTCCGTATAAGTACCTAACTCACGTAGATGAATCATTACGTACATTGCCATTAAACGGATAAGATCAAAGACATGCATAATACTTTTATTAACAGTATGTACTACTCTGCACGGGCACTGGTCCTGGTCGTATCGGATCGAAATCCTCATTACAAGTGTTGTCTTTCTTTACTTGAGAATGCATACTAATGAAACTAATGTACCGGTTTTAAGACACTGATTGTTATGCAATTCAGAAATCTGTTACTTTCCTTCTGCATGATTTTTCTAGTTGCTCTTCTGTATGCATGGTACATGAGTGAATCAATCAATCACTGCCACAATGAAGCAACAAGTATCAAAAACTGGACGGAGTAGTAGCCGGGTTGGAAGTAGTAGGTGAAAGGTAAAAAATCTTTATCGCATAACCAAACATGTTTTGTTGAGGATATATTATGCTTGTGCTGTGACCATTTTATGATCTACGATATACTATATTGCATTTGCAGAGTGCGACAGGTTATCAGGTTTTTCACCTTTCGGTGTTTGGGAAGAATAATACTATCTTGCAAAAATACAAGATCATAAATACACGGACACGTAATAGTGGTATTTAGTTCCGCATGACTTATGCAAGGAATACAAAACCTCAATAGATATGTGACGTAACCTGCGTTTATTCATGGGTTACGATTTGTAGTAGAAATATAGTAAAGGTTTGAAGTAATCCGTTATAATAGGTAATATTTAAATCAACGGCTTCATTCAAATAAATTACAGGTCTGACTAGAATCATATTTTTTTACCAATAACTTATATGTTAACATTAGGAAGATTCATGGAAAATCAACTTTCGATAAAATTGTTTTCCACTGGAGTTTCAGATGTGTTTGCATTTTCACTTCCGGTTTCACTTTGGGAAATTAGGGTCCACAAAAGCACAATAATGAAGGCTGCTCCGAGAACACCGAAACAAATTCCATACGTTAGGAACTGATCTCTTTCATTCATGCTTAAACCAACTTCGTCCGCAACAACTAGAGTGAGAATGGTTTGCAGTGAAAGGGCCATGAAAGTGTTGATGCCAAATATTAGTCCAAAGCTGTCTTGACTGATTCTTTGGGCAACCTCCGCACTAAAACATTATATCTTAGTTAGACCAGTGCATCACGTTATAGGTAAATTATAAACACGTATGTATTACCATTACCTCGCCACTGTGATAATAACTTGGAATAATATTCGAAAGATTACGTAACACCCATAAGCAACGTATAAATTTTCTGTGCGAGATATCCAAATCAAGGTAACACATTGGGCACATGCAGAAATTGAAAGTAAAGCTTCGCCCCACTTTGTCCAAGAAATTTTCATGTAACCAACCCCAAATGCTAAGATGGAACCTGTGCAAGCGCTTTCATTAGTAAACGAAATATTTACGCATACGGTATTCATAAAAAATAATTATTTTCATATATAAATATTCATACTGATTAAGGTATGGGTAGCTTCAACAGCTCCGTTGTAGTCTTGAGTTCCTGTCCCATTTTCAGTTACAATGACTTCCCACAAAGCTTGAATAAAGTTAATTATTTCAGCCCACCATTTACGCATTTCCATAAGCACATTTCAAGTCTTCAAGCATATAGCGTTTCGTGTTCTGTAATTTCTGTCGAAGCGTATCTTTCTTAGGTATTTCCTGTAGGGAAGTGTGTGAATCAGGTTGCCCCGCCTCTTGATCTGGAGTTTGGGTGATATTAACTTGACGGTGAAAGTAGATTGATTGTTTGACACTTGGCAAAAACAAGGAAAAAATGAGGGCAGTACTAACACATCCAAGTGAAATGTAATTTAGTTGATGGTAGTTCATTAAATCAAACGTGATCAACAATTGACCAGTTAGTCCTCCCATAAATCGTCCTGCTAAGATGGCACTGTATGTGTAAGATGTAACCTTTTGGTAATGATCTCGATCTACTTTTGCGTAGATGTAGGTGTAATAGGCTACCTCTGTTGAGCTTGCAGTACCGTATAGCAATTCTACGAACTTCAACAGATAATTTAATATAATTCCTACAGTTCATCCATTAGCGTCTTTGTTGTGCATGGGTTAAATCTTATCATACCATAACAGAAAGGAGTCCATTTCCCCATGTAAGAGTAATCCAACACAAGACATAAGCAATACCCTCAAATATGACGACAGAACGATAACGAAGATAATCCGTGACCAGAAAGACTACAGCCAAGGTAGCAAGATATGTATAAGTGTAAGAAGGGAAAGCCTTGTGGACTAACTTTTCGTGAAATCATAAGAGAGGAATTCATAAAAATTTGCATTGTGACGAGATTTAATTTTGCAATTACTAATAATGTCAAATTATTTCTACTTAAATCAATTACATAATTATTACTTCATCCTGTGTTATATCCTTATAATCCAGTAGGTACGGAGTAAAAAATGGTTCACTTGGACGGAATTCCTTAAACAAACCAAATCCACAGAGAAGAATAGATGTCCATTGCCAATCCTCCAATTTCATGATGGTAACTTTATTCACGAGGAACAAAATATTTTAAATTACAGTCTATCGTAGTCCCTTGGTTTGTATTAATCAATTAATTTTTGGTGGTTATTATTTTATTGAGAACTGCTTTAATGAAGTAACATAAGCTAAAACTGTTTATGAAGCTCATCATAATCAGAGCACAACACACGTGGGGAATTGCTATCATCCGTACAATATGTCAATCGTCAATCATGACATGACGACGCGACATAGTCGAGCTCTGGTTTCATATGCCTGCTTATATTATATGCTCCTTGTTTAATGTAATTATAAACCATTTCTTATCAATATCAGCCAGCAGTTATCTCTGACAATATAATAATATATTGACTGAGTTGCATAATTATTATTGTGTTGCACGTTATACAGTACATGCAAAAGCCATAATTTCATTCAATTGTTTATAATTCAGATAATTGATTTAAAACTTTATTAATGTTCAAATTCTAAGCGAATAAATTAAGATTTTTGGAAATCCACATTAAAAATTTATCAACTCTGGTGTAAACACCAGGAAAAGACCCACAACCTTTTCCCCAACTTACGATTCCTTGCTGAACATATTTTTCCCCATCATAAAACACGGCCGGTCCTCCACTGTCACCCTGTTAATTCATATGAAGAGGTATATTTAGCTTCTGTTGTACATGGTTAATATAAAATATTCAAGTCCATAGTTATAATTATTACAAGGCATGCATCCTTATTCCGTTTTCCATCTCCAGCACAAATATTACTATCCAGTAACCGGCCTGGGGCAAAGGTAGAATACACTCTTTTGCACTCTTCAAGATTCCACACGGGCATCTCTACTTTATGAAGAGTATCAGTTGTAAAACCATATCGATATTTTCTACCCCAACCGGTAACAACTAGTTTTTGCTTTTCAAAATTATCCATTGTGGGTTCAGGAAGACAGACAGGGTGAATTCTGTCAGTAAAATTGACGGGGCGACTGAGCTTCAACAGAGCAATATCATTGTGCTGGATAAAGTCAAGAAAAACAAACCCTTCATAACCAAGATTAATGGACTATAATAGTCATTAATTAATTATTATGCACATACATAATTTTCAATTTTGAATCCTTTATGGAGAATTATCTTGGTAATCTGTCTCACTTCATGCGGACCATCAGACGTTGTTCTAAGGTTAAAATCTCCGATATGAACCAGAAGATATTGCACGTCCCCAGCTTTGAAACTAATAAAACATTAAGATGCATTAAAACTTTGATGAAATCAAACCGCCGGTAAACTAACAGAAAATATGTATATACATGTGGTGGATGAAATTTTCTAACTTACGTTGAAAAACAGTGACTTGCACTCAAAAGAAAATTCTCAGATATTAAGCTAGCTCCACATAATAGTTTTTTGTTTTTCCCAAATACCGCGGCCTGAAGAGGATCAGAATTATAAATTTTGTAGCATATTAAGGATATAGGATTTCATTACAAAGTTATTCAGCAATAACGATTTACCATCCATGGGAATTCAAGGGGGCCACGTGCTTCAACTCCTCCAGTGATTTTAGGTTGATGTCGGGAAGACATAGAAATCTGGTTATAGGGTCTTTGCAATTTTGACTGACCACACGTAAGCGTGTTTAATTGTCTAAAAAGACCAATCTTTCTTCTATTGGGTGGTCTTTGGGTGATTGCTGGCATTCTCACATCCTTGTCGCCACCACTTCCAGACGTAGGAACATCAGGGCAACATACTACTACGTCAGGATGGGATGTAATTTTACCTGTAACTCACAAACGCAAGCTAAAGTACGTCTTTATATAAAATTAGGTTAACTTCATGAGTAGTACAGTTCCGAGTCGGAATACTTTGTGAACAAACGGTTGATCTTGTATTTTCCATCATTTGTTCCACCAACGGAATGTCCATAAGGTCTTGAGCAACGCTTTCATTTCCGTGCTTAATCACAAGCATTGGGAAGCATTCCAAAAATGGCTGGCATTTTCCCAGTTCACCATGCCTAGTTCTGCATGTCTGAAGGATTGCATGACTCGTAGATTTTTCTTCATGGGAAATAAACCCATTTTTTGTTGGAGTTAAGTAGAAATGATGACGCTGGTCAATCTGGATTCCATTTTGAAGGGGCAAAAATTGTAAGTTATCGGAAGGTAGAATTCCCAATTGAAATGGCCACAAAACAACGGGAAGTAGAAGCTGTTTACTTCCTCTATGAATCCCTACATCCCATAATATAGTTTCCCATCATTAGCCTCCACTAATTTATGCACTCACTTTTGAACATGGCGTGCAACGTGTCTGACAAAAAAACTAATAGCAAAATTTCGAAAAACGTTACCCTTTCCTTGAGTTGAGTCGGAAATATTTACGTCACCACCATCCACATCAATAAGGCAATGACATGGAATAAGCACGAGAAATGATATTAAACGAACAAGCTTATATTTTTCGTACCGGTCCATGATGATTGCAACCTTATACGACAATGATGTTGTAAACCGGCTTTTTGCAAAAACTTGTGCAAAAACTTTTGCAAGGAGCATATAGTTTAAAGGTTCATACCAAGTAATGCCAGTTTTTAATCTTCGTTTCAATTTTTTATTCATAAAGTTTTTTTTAAAGTTGGCCATATAGAATATTTCATCATCGGATCGGATAATTATGTATGTATGCCTGAGAAGGATTCTTGTTTTCACAATGATTTTACTTGGAGTGGACAGCAAGAAATGTATATAGGCTCATCAAAAATGAAAGGATGACTTTTATGAAGCTCATCACGCACCACTCATAATAAGTATTCTGAAATGAAACATCACATCATCATACTACTACTGCAGCAACTTACAAATAATACAACCTTGTTCGTGAAAGCTACATAATATCGCACCTTAGAATAGCAGGCTGCCTAACTACCTACCTGCATCACATCTTCACATATTCTTGATTACTCCTTTTGTTCGTGTATGACTGTTGGCAAGAAAGAACACACCATCCATGCTGCATTGTCATCATCAGCAACATTGGTTTCGCATGCGTAATAATTTTTAATCGCATCCTTATGCTTTTTCAGCGTGATGTGGCTTTGATATCAAACTGAGTTGACAATACAGTAAAGAAGAGGCGAATGATTTTATAATTTCTTAAAATAATCTTTATTCGATCACGAGAAAAAAGTTTATCACAATACAGTTGTTGTATTCGGAGTCTTTGAGATTTTTAAGTTACAATATGATACAATACAATAATATGCTTGCACTTTGCATTACAGAGATAACCTATAGTGCGATTGAACTGTAAATGTCACTGGTACTCTGCGAGAGCTAAAATATAAATTGCAATACATAATTATTATTCATTTTCGGATTGACTCACTTATCTTGTCTAACAAAGTGAAGCTCAAACGGCTTTTGATACAACATGTCATACTTGGCACGATAGTCAAAATCAACATATATTTCTTACATTACCAGGTTTACCTAACATAATAGTATTCGTGACTTTTAAATTGGATTGGTGAAAAGGATATAAAATGTCATGAGGTAAGCTGAAGGGTTTCATTATTTGATACTGACCTAAAGATTGTTACGATGATTTGTTACAAAATAAATTATCTTTGGAGCACCAACAAGCAGTTGCTTACCCTGATGTCCTTGATTTGATACTCTTTGTCCGCTTTGCCCCAATTAGTACTTTTGGGTACCTTCTGTTACTCCTATTTCTACCCGTTTTACATCAATAGATGCGCCACCATTGATGGTATAAATGGAATTTTTAGTTTCAGTCGACATTGTGACAATGGTTCCACTGCAAACATTTTCCGAAAACTCGTGTTCTGTGACTCCACCATCTGGTGAAGAGTGTACTTCCCAGTGTTTGTTTCGGTTTTGTATTGCAATTAGCAAAAATATTACTCCTAGAAGGGATGAGTAGAGACCATATACAACAAATTCATCTCGGATATCTAGCTCAAATCCTTGTTCACCAGTAATTAAAACTGTGAGTAAAGCTTGGATAACAAGCGCTATCAGGGTGTTGATACCAAAGATGAAGGCTTCACTGTCCTCCTTGACACTCTCTGCTACTTCTGACCTAAAATGTGATAGAGGATAGAATGGAAATATGTTGTTTTTAAGCAAGTCTTTTGCATAATTTTAATGGATTTTGGGTAAAGAATTACAATGAGGTGAAAGTATTGAAGTAAATGTCATATGTATGTGGTATATCTTACGATGCAATGATTATGACAACATGGAACATTGTTTGAAAGATAATGTAGCAAATATAGGCTACATAAAGGTGATGTGTTTGTGACATCCACAGTATAATTGCTCCTTGAAGAAGTGAGATAAAGCTGAGATATATTTCGCCCCATCTTTCCCAAGGTAGTTTGACGTATGGCAACACTATTGCGAAAACAGCACCTGTTTGTAATATAAAATTAAATGAAGTGTCAGCAGAGTTTTATAATAAAATAGTTTTACGACTTGAGTAAAGCTAAATAGCTGTCAAATTTGCTGATCTTAGATCTTACATTTAGATTTAATTACCGATATACATTGAATTCAGATCGATTTTTTGGATAGACGTAAGCAATTTGCAAAAGCAATTAAATTCTAAATAATAATAATATTCATACTTAAGATGTATGCATTTTAGCTTACTTAACAATGCATGAGACGCATCGATAGCTCCATTCAAATTATGTTCATGAGTTTCATCTTCAATTTCCTTCCACAAGCTCTCCGCGTACATACCAATTTGTAGATAAACAGCGAATGCTATACTCCACCAGAGCGACCATCGTAATACATAGCGATTAAAATATGCAATTTTAAAATCTCTCCAAAATGCTCTCAATGCACGATTCAGTCTCTTTCTAAAGGGGTAGTTTACAACCCGCTGACTAATAGAGTTGGAACGCTTCTTCATCGGCAAGCCATCATTGTTGGTCATGGTTCTGGAGATTGTAGAGCTACTTCTGGGGTGAAAGTAAATTGATCTCTTCACGTTCGGAAGAAACCAAGCTGTGATAAAGAACATTATCACGCCGACAAGAGACAAGTAATTGATTGTGTCAAGCTCCATTACATGATATGACAAAAGTAGTTGTCCACACAAACCAGCCAAAAACTTGCCCGTGTGCATGGCACTGTGAGTATAACTAGTCACTTTTTTATAGTGCTGACGATCGGTGTTTGCATACATGTACTAAAAACGTATATACAAAAATCACAATGAAAGAGACAAAAACGGCTTCCAAGCTAAATATATTAATTTTTCATATATATATATTAATTTTACGTACCGTGAGATATGCAATATCCGTGGCACTTGCAATTGAGTCAACGATTTGCCTCAGCTGTCAGAAAAAGGTGTTTTTCATTAAATCATCATTCACTTACAATTATTTGATATAAATGTAGTATCCATTTAGTGTCTGAAAGTATCATTATATCACTATTCTCATCGCTACACATCAACTACACGCATATTATGCATGCATGCTGCAAGCTACGGCACGACTTTTTCCCATAATTGGTTTCGTTTTCATTACAACTTTACAAGATTATTCCATATTTGATAAGCTCAGCAATTTTGTCTGCACTAAAAGCGCATTCAATCGACCAAGACAGTAATGATTACTTTTCACTTTAGCAAGGCACAAGACCGCACTTTCGAGATTGTAATCAAATCATAATCAAAACATTCCATTTTTGTTTATTGTCCGCTGGCTGGCACTCAAGGTTTGACCAATTGTCTAAAAATAATTTAACCTTTTATCCATTAAGGAGTAGTAAATGGTCGACTTTGGTGCAAATTTTTTCTTACTGGAAAAATGTGCAAGTGAATTTTGTCGATATTATATATAAAAATGCAATTTACACCATAAATGGGAGCACATACGCGCCAGCCTTCTTGCATAACAACTTAAACTGTGTAATCAGACGACGCTTAATAGCCTTATATGAGATAATTTTCACGTACTAACGGTATATATTTAACCTCGCAGACATGTTTAAATTACTCTTGTTAAAACCTTTCGCGTATAAATAGCTAAAATTTGTGGACTTGTGCAGTAAATGTACTTACCATTGCATAAAAAATTCCGTTGTAAAGATGTATCGTGATGCCCCATGTTGCAATTGCTGCTACGCCTCCCAAAAGGATAACTGGTTTGTATCTTAGAAAATCGGTGATGAATAAAAGGACCAAAAGACTGGCCAAATATCCATAAGTCGTCACAGGTAAGATTTCATGTGTCACCTGCAAAAAAAATTATTCGTAACATTGTCAGTGACAGTTTAATTTAATTTACGTATGAATATTTAAAAAGTAATTTCTTTTGCACCTCTTCTGATGTGAAATTCCTGAATTCTACGGCATATTCCAAAAGGAAGGGGGCAGATGGAACAAATTCTTTAAATAGACCAACAGCGCAAAGAACTGCGGCCGTCCATTTCCAGTTATCCTTCATTTTGAAGTATTGGAAACTGGTTGATTGGTTGAAAAACGAATGTTTTAAGGAATGAATTTGAACTAGCTTAAACAAAGCCCGGACATTTCCTGAACTTGGTCAGATGAACTAACATCCAACTACGAAGGTGGAAATATTTTCTTGAGAAATATGTAAAAAAAACCTTCAAGAAATATTGTACTTTTCTCCGACAAAAATGGCTTTCTGGCACTTGATACTGCTCATGTTTGGTTGGTTTGATGTAAAAATGTCAATTCGAAACAAAAAAGTTAATGGAAGTTTACTGGAAACAGTCATAAAAAACTGTGTTAACAAAATGAATTCCTTCAATAATAATTATTGAGTGAGTCCTTGACATTGCCATTCGTTTCGAGGACTCAAAAGAAACCGACTATGGAAATTACCGTAACACACTGGTATCAATCATAATATAATGAATGAATGAATGAACGAGCGTCATACATTTGTCCCCAGTTTAATCAAATAAGGATTGAGACATTAAGTATGCTACAGATTATTCATCAGTCATCTCCTCATCTCACTGGTCTCAAGTGGATTACTTTTCACTGCTACACACTATATCACTATACACACAACCAACGAAATCATTGCTCCTTTTGTCTCTTTTGCTTCCAATGTCACGCCTTGTTTACAATCAGATGCAGCTATGGCGCAACCGAATTCTGCATAGATTTGCACAAGTTGGCATTGATAGTTTTGTCATTTTACGTGGCAATAAAACGATGAGTGTCTGGTACCACTGAAATTAATAATAAAAACGAAACCGTATCCTCAGAGTATTTTCATTTTGTTGAGTCTCCTTTGGTTTAACTCATCACATCACTTTACTTAGTGCTCACTCATCCGCAAAACGTTAGCATCTCTTACTTGTTTTATGCAAATTCATTAAGGATTCACTATTTAAGAATCGTTATGCATAATTAATTTGCATCTGATAAATACACAAAAACTCCTCTCTCTTTGTCTGTCTTCCTTTCCTTCTCACTCGTTGACGAAGGAAAAACTACAGCCCAGTTTTTGCTCGTTTCCACTTCACTAGTTGTCTCTAAAAGTACTAGAGAGACGGATGCGGATTAGGTTGCAAAGTTAAAGTTGACTTGGGACACCATACTAAAACTCATTTGCCTTGTGCATTTTATTAAAGTTGCAAAAATGCTGAATAGTTGCATTCAGTGCTTCGTCAGTACATATAAAACAAACTATATCCGTTAGTTTCCTTTTGGGACTTTTAGGTCCATTTTTATGCAGTGAAGTGAACGACTCTTTCATCGTTGTGGACTATAATGCGTCATCAGTTCTTATTTAAGGACTTTTTCCCTTGAGAAAGAGGACATTGGATGATGGTATATATTCATCACAATATGTGAAACTGAAGAAGGAATAGTAATAACGGCAAGTGCACACGCTATATATGTAGTGAAATTCCTAAATACACACATTTAGATAGGTATTCAAACAAAGGGGGATGTTGACGTAGTCCTATGTTATATTTAGTAACAAACACAAGTCCTTATATACAATTAGTACATTTGAATACGGATTTGTCATGAAAGTATACCCATATTGGTATGTATGGTTTGCGTTTTGCGAGAAAGAATAGGCAAGTTTCAAAATAATTAATCACTGCGAATAAAAACCTTGCTTTTGTTGGATTCACTGTTCTCGCATTAGTTTCTGTAAAAAATTGTCCTTTCCAACCATTTTAATGAAAGCACAATGATACTCAATAAACTGAGTTCTTTGTTCAGATAAATTGGATTGCCAATTTGTCACCACGTGTATCTGCTTATATACTTATACGCCATCAGCAATCTCATTTCATGGCTAAAATTATATTAGAGAAACGTTATGATAGTTTTAGGATATCGCTAAAAATGCATACTCCTGCATTTAAAGTCATTAATATGACGCTTAATATCCAATAATTCACTATTTTCATTAACTAGAACATATATTTGTCGTTTGTCAGCCGCAAGGACGCATTTGAAAGAGAAATGCACATGATGACGTTAAGAAAGAGAGGTATGCTGACTCTGTAACTTTTCTGCGAGCACTTTAAATGTAATATTTATGCAGATATTTCCTTTTGATAAGCTTAGGAGAATATTCACGATCACGAACTTATTGTTACATATTATTTTGCATCTTGGTATTTGGTACTGAAAAGCAAGTAGACACTTTCAACTTTTGGAAATCCTTCGCTCGAACAAAGATATGCACGAGCTCAGCAGGTACTAAATGCCCTGGTGGTGACTGACTACGATAAAAACTCATTTTATGCTGTTTTAAGGCATGCAAATTGTATTCACATTACATTACACACAAGGATAAAACGCTTTTCTGTCTTTTCATCAAAATTGTAATGCTACTTTTAAGCATTCTAATGCAGCACTATCACACTATATTACTTATACTATGCACATAATAATATTTGAATTTACTTAAAATTATTATTGCAGGTCTATATTACAGTAAAGGTTTATGCACGTTACTAGAGTTCAGGTTCAAACGCTTCACACGTGAACTTGATATTTTAGTGGAAATAATGTACCTTATTATGTTCCTATAAAACTCCCATTTCTTCTCACGTCACAAACAAAGAAAATTATCGTGTTGTTTGTATGAATTGTTGTCTGAAACTGTAATATCGTCTAATAGTTTTATAAAATTGGAGCGTTTGCACGGAACTGGAGTTTTTAGACATGGAACATGCTACGTAAATGAATGACTTACGAAACCTGGGAAAATCTGAAAGATTCTTTTGTCAAACCTCTCTGTTCTGTCAAGTTGAATCAAAAATTTAAAAATGTTCAGGAAAAACTCACCCTTTTATATCAACTCTGCTCTTTAAAAATTAGAGTAAAAAAATTTCATGAAATAGGAAGATTTCAACTCGTCTTATTTTATATAATCACGAGTTACAAATGGGCTTTTGAATCACTAAAGGCTTTTAGCTTTTAATAAAATCCATGTAAAGGTAAAATCATCAGAAAAGATCTAATTTACGTCAGTGCATTAGTGATTAGACTACGTCACTGGACTCCTTAATTCTCTAAATTGATTAATTAGATGGATAAATTTTCACTTTTAACTTAATTATTAAAATAAAGTCAATGTCAATTTTGTATATAGTAAACCCAGAAAAATTCTGAGCATGAGGATAGTTAGTTAGGTTAGGTGTCAGGATAGATACCTCTCAACTATGAGCGTAACGTTGTTACTTTAGCTTGTCTTTTCAACACGAATTGTTTCGCGTTTCATGCAATTCTTAGGAATGTCTTTAATCATATTATTATGAATGAAATATAATCACATCACAGATGCCACAGCTTCAGCCTGAAGCCTTCAGGCAGCAACAAAAGTAAATGAAATCTGCACTAGTAAAACCTATTTTTTTTTGCTTGAAAAATTTAACTATTGTTTATCATAGTAAAACATACTAGTGTTAGCACTCCGATGAAAGGCTAAAGTACTGAAGTAATGTGTTCTAATGGCCATGAGCCAAAAGTGCCTTGCACCTATCTTTCATAAAATCTTTTCAAAACCTGGATAATACAAACAAGTGTATGACATGACTGTGCTATTTATTGTGAACAATTATAACAATAGATTTACATCACAAATCATAAAAAATACACACCTACAATACAATACGATAACTTGTCTGTTTTGCAAATGTAATCGTAACAGCGAATCATTATTAAAACTCAAATGAATATTTAGCTGCTATTATTAGAACAAGAGAAATGGCTTGGTCATGCACATTTCGCCTCAAATGAATTGACAAAAAACGTAAGTTTTCATTTTCACAATCAAAAGTTGAGACTGTCAGGAGTTTCTGTAATAATAATTGTGCTTGTATTTATGTATCTTTATTCATGATCTTTTGTCGTAAAAGAGTTGTATCCCACCTCAACAAGTCCCTTCCATTAAATATATCGTGGTATAATGGAAACCAGAATATAATTAGGGAACACAACACATCCTGTTCTCGAAAAAGTTAATAATTTGTTGCATTGTGCTGCGGCTGAGCATAGTGTAATAAGTTGGAGTGTGTCGGTTTGGCATTGTGCCTGTGATGTGAGCCTTCTATACGGTCATGCTTTCTACACTGTTAAAATTGGATTAGAGTAAGTTTTAGTTTCATTCATCAATTATCATTCATGGCAAATTGCATCCTGCAGGAAAATGCAATGACATTCCAAAAGCTATGAACATGAAAAGTGATGTACTATAAGATGCTTTCACAATGGGCATCACCGACAAAATCCAAATAATATGTCATGTTAAAATGTACGAATTCACAGGAAGTACGGACTGCATTTTTAAAAAACCATGCATGCGTCCATACTTATAATTATAATGCCATCATACACAGAAGCTTCTACTTATCCCACGTTGGCCATGTTGGTCAACATTCGGAAATGCAAATGAGAAAGGTCTGCTACTGATGCAATAGATGTGATTGCTACAAACACTGATGGGATAGATAGTTTACTATTATTGATGTGAAGCTCCTTTCGCAGAATTAAATTCGTCAATGTATAATATTCATGTTTCCGGAATCTGATAATGCATGTATGAAAAGTAATGGTCACTTCCGATAACAATATAAACAGGGACCACTCTAGTCTAAATTGTATAACTATAATGAGAACCTTCGGTTAAGGTGGCTTGGGTTATTTATAATCAAATGACTGGCCCATAAATATTATATGAAGACAACTACGTTAACCTCATCCCTGCTTTAATGTTAAAATGCTTTGACAATCCTTTGATGGTTTCGCATTCATCTAACTATGTTAACTTCTGGTTCGCATAAAGTTTCCAGGCAAATGTGTGTGTAAATAATGCAAAACATTTTGTGTTGTTTTAATAATTATTTAAATTACAAGATAATTTTAGTCATTTTAGAGTTTTAACATTTAAAAGAAATAATTATCGTGTTTTTGCAACGCTTGAGCACGGACACACTGCGCATTAGTCACTTGTATGGATCACGAAACCCATGAATAAACAACAATAATGACAACAATTCGACAGATTGTTAAGTCTGCTCTATTGTGTGTAAGCTTTACTCATATTATCCAAGTGATGGGAGTAAAAAAACAAGAAACATTATTACATTATTGCTATATTGCGATTGACGAGTGGAGCTGGAGACTTCCGTTACTTCTGTCCAGAAGGAGAAGCGTCAGGCGATGGTGAATTGTCTGTATGATTATGGTGGCTCTGTTTTTCATTTATTATCCCTCAATTTTGTGCTTCTCACAATACATTCTTCGGCGCGTGTGGCTGACTCTTTATCCTTATACCTTTTTGCTAATTTTTTTGCTTCTTTACACAGTCTTTCTGCTTCATCATAGTTCCCTTTCTGTGATAATATAATAAATTATGTGGATTATAATATATTATACAGCGTGTGGGATTTCTTTGCAGAAAAAGAACTGGACTATTACCAATACGCCTTTTAGTAATATCAACATTATGTTTATGAAAAGTACCTGTAGATATAGAGTTCCTGTATTTACGTGAATTGCTGGTTGCAGATAAGTATGCTTTTCGGCAGCTAATGCTTCACATTCTTTATATTTTGCTAAAGCGGCATCAACATCTCCTTGCAGTGCTAATATCGATGCTAAATCAGAGTTTATAGCCAAAGCCTAAAACATTCGAAACAAATAAATCAATAACAAAAAAAATTTTAATCGGTAAACCAAAACATCTTTTCATAAATACATTTAATACAGTACCTGCTGAGAGTCAGGCCCTATTGCTTTGGATGCATATATATAAGCTTCCTTGGCTAGATCAGATGCTCTCCTTACTAAATTTAAATCCATTTGGCCCTGAGTACCTCTTCCAAGATACGCTTGAGCCAAAGAATGAAGAGACCATGCAGCTAAAAGTAACGTATCCTCATCATCAACCCCTTCCTTCTCAATCTGCAAATTTATTATTCAATCATAATGACATTTATAAATTAGGGCCATATACTGATCAATCATCCTTTTCTCTTTAAATCCGACATTACAAACCTTTTCTCTTTGAGTCTGTGCGCAGTACTGGAACCCAGAAATGCTGTCTTCATAATTTCCTTTGAGTGCCAAAATTTGCGAGAGCTTTATACTAATCTCAATTATTGAATTCTCCCTAACCCTGATGATTAATAATAAACAATAATTATTAGTGGATTGAATAATAATTATGATTAATACTGATGAATAATTTACTAATTCTCCCTAACCCAACTGCCTGATGATACACCAACCGCTGGCACACAGTCTTAAACAATTTTTCAGCCGCATCCAAATCCCCCACTTGGAACGCCAGATTCGCCCTAATATCCAGTATTTGTGTTTTGGCCTTTTCCAGAGCTTCATCCGAACTCATCTGCCACGCTTTTTCCAAGTGACCTTCTGCTTCCTTAATCTCACCCTTCTACAAACCAAAAGCAAACCTTTACATCAAATCTTCACAAGCATGTTAATCATCACCTACCATCTATGACACCTTACCTGAATAGCTAATATGGCTCTCTTCATCTCCATTAAAATTTGATCTTCTACCGTCAACTCCTTCTTTTCAAAGAACCCCAACAAACTCATCGAGAATCCTAGACCTACCGCAGTTCTTCTCGTGTTGCCACCTTTCTGACCATTAAAATAATTAAAACGACTAGCTGAATTTGAGTAAAACCTGCGCACTCCATCCCTCACCCTGGAGGAACACGACGCGAAAGATCGTTGGCTTATCGGTTGATTAGTTAAACTTGGAGTTAACCTGTTTTGAAATGAACATTTGAACGGAGGACTGATGTAAAATACAACAGCCCTTGTGGAGCTTATCACCCTTTTATACATTTTAAAACACTCTTAATTCACTAATGACTATGTAATGTAATAATACAATGATGATTGACAATCAACAGACTATGAACAGTGAACACATGTGGAAATTCACAGATGATGAGCTCCAGAGCAGATGCACATAAAAAGTACGGCACATCCTTTTACACATGAGAAAGAAATGTATGGATCTCCCTTCGCGCTTTGGCTAACTTGTCATATTTTGCCTTTCTCCAAAAACACAGAAGAGATACCGGGAGCATGCATATCAGAGCAGAATGAAAACAAAAGCGTGAAAGCACTCATTTCTGTCTTTGTGAAGACGTTCTTTCTCTGGCTGGATCAAATGCAGTTAAATAGGAAGCTGTCGAAGCTGATTAATATCTTGTAGTTTGTAGTTTTGTGATTGTGCGTTGTGCCAGTCTGGTGTTGGGACTCCTCTTGTTTCGTTTCGAACGTGGTCGATACGGGTTTGCTGCTGGAGATTGGACATTGCTTCAACGAGAGTTGTCATGGTCTGTCGGTAAGAGAAAAATATAGTGAAGGTCTGGAAACTGTCATCCGAGACTGGATATAGAAACTGGAAGGATTCTTTCAATCATGATTGTCTTTCTTTGTCATCTTTGTTTTACAGATATCTGATTTGATGAATTCGGGATACCCAATGAATATGAAGTCCTTGACAAGTTGATAAGTATAAATGGACGCAATTTACCAACCATTACCTAAACCAAGTGGCAGACGAATTCCTCAAGGCTTTAAAGAGAATTATTGAAAAACGTAGGTCAACTCTGCTTTTGAAGTCTCTTAGTGGATAGTAAGATTATGACATGATTTACTTGTCATCAAGAATGTCTTTTTTAAATTTTAGCTCGGATATCCTAATTCGTGATTTCCTTTGCCCTGAGAAAAGCTGATAGATGACAACTCATAATTCGAAAAAGTTTCCATATCTAGTCCTTCGGAACCTTACTCCTGAACAAGCGGAGGAAAAGAGTAACCCAGGGTAAGAGTTTTTGAAGTCTTGTCGTTTTATTTAATGTCTTCCACATTAAACGGTTACAACGTTTGTCATCAATGTCATCATCATCATCATGCTTAGAAGCAAGGACCATCAAAGTAAACGCGATGTAAATGTAACTCAAAGAGTGTGTGCAACCAGCAATAATACACCTGTCGGAGAATCGGTTGCACACCATGATTATCTGTATGGATTATCTGATCCACTCATCAGGCGTACAGAAATACCTTTAAAAGAGCTTTTAACGTCAAGCGATCAATCTTTATATAATGGATTCAGTACAGCTGTCAGTTACTCTAAAATGAAAGCAATATTAACAGCCCAGAAAGAATTGAGGAAGCCGGCAGGTTCTTTATATCCTAGTCCCTCTCAAATATCATTGATTCCTGAAACTGAATTGATTTATAAAAAGTACTTTCCGACTGAGGAAAACGAATCCAAAATTCAGAAAGCTAAGCAGAAAGGGATCCACACAATACCTTCATGTACTAGTAGTCCTCCTGTCGCTTCTGTTAGTCAGAAAGTGACTTCGGCAACATCAAGTGTATCTGAATCGACAATAAGCATGTCAAACAAAAAGACTTGTAGTGGAGATGCATCTGGGAAAACTGAACCAATGGAAGCTTCAAAGTCAGTTTCAAATGATAAACATGTTGTAGTCCGACCAAAAGATGCGGATGCAAGGTTTCGGAAGAGAGCTCATCAACAGTTGGTATCGTTAAGCACAGAAGTTGAAAGGCTATCCACAGAATTGAATGATTTAAAGAAAGAATTGAAAGAAGTTCGTACAGTTGTCCGTAAAAACAGTTCAGACAATGACAGCTCAAAGTCCAATGTTGATTCTTTGTCGCGACAAGTTTTAGAAATGGATGGAAAACTAGATTGCCTGCAGGTTAAAAAGCATATAATTTACATTAAAGCTTTTATGAAAGGGTTCGTCTTGTTCTTAAAATGAATTGTTTAACTCGTTCAAGGAATCTGTAAATACTCAAGAAAAAAGTATACTAAGCAAGTTAATGCTGATTGGCGAGATGTCTGATTCAGACTCCGATTATGAAGGGAGAGATCAGAGAGATGCTTCCAGTTCGCCTAGTAATACGAAACTGACAAGCATGACCACTGCAAAACGACCAACTGCTACCTCATTAGATTCGTTTCCAAAAGCATGTAGCAACTGGATACCCATTGCTCCAGACTTTGATAAGTTGTTGCATGCAGTTGCCCTTCTAAACTATCGTATGGATAGGAATCAGTCAATGAAAATGTGTACGAGTTCGAATGGGAACGGTGCTACATTTAAGGCATGCTGTAATTTACTCATTGATTTTCATATTTTTTAAAGCCAACCGTCAGTTTAACAATATTTTGATAACACTAGTAGCATTCTGACGTAATTGAGCTAACATTGTTCAAAAATGGCATGATACTGGGATCCACAGGATTTCGAAGCTATTCTACAATGTCTGTCATACGATTCGTTAACGAGTTATTCAATGGCTATTTACCCACCGAGTTAAGTACACAGTACCCGGATGGTGTTGTCATTGTTGTAAGTAGCTGTGCATGCACTAGTGTGTCAAATATTACTGTATCAAGTACTAGTTTTTCATGTTGCATTATGTATGACGTTTTATTGTTAGTTAACTGACAGACGTTCTATAGTTCATTCCATTGATGAAAGATTTAAGGGACCAGGTTCAATGTTGAGTGTGTTGGAATCACCTCCAGATCTATTACCTGGAACGGATATTAATTCATTGAGTAGAAAACAATCAATGGAATCCATATTACCATCGACCACGTAATTTAAGAATTATAAGGGTTACTAAAATGGAAGTTACTTTGTACTTGTCATGATGCAAGTATTGCAAGCGGCTGCGTATTTGGTTCGCAGAGCGTCACTCATTTCATTGACCACAGATGCATCGTCCAAATCTTCAACCAGTGAAAGTACATATAAAATCCTTCCTGATCTGAAATTGCATGATATAGCAAATCATGGTAGACTGAAGATGATAACACTGAAAATGAGAGATAGGAAAAGTGGTATGTAACTAAAAGTCCTGAGTAAAACGTTTTCAAAGTATAGTTAGTAGTGCTTTGCTATACTACGAAACAGGTCGCTATTAATCTATAAATTCGTTATTTTCTTGCAGGTTGCAAATACAAGCTGAAGGTCTCCACACAATGTACAATCAAAGCGGTGGTAGAGCACATTAGCAAAGCTGTGCCTGGGCATAACGAAGCTCAGGTTGATTTACCAGGAGACAATAATTCAACAGCGTGTGAAGTTTTTGACTTGATCCTTCCAGTTCCCTACGGTAGACTGTCATGTTTAAACAGCACGCTGGAAGAATATGGCATAAAACAAAATACCCTGGTGTATATTCAACAACAACAGACAAAGCATTCGACGGACTTTAAACTCGGAACCTGAAAAATAACTCACTAACAAAGCGGAGCTGCAATAATCCTTAATAATAAGCTGCTTAGATCTTAAATCAATGATGGAAAAGACATCAAACGAAATAGCAAAGTTAGTTGCCCAATCAAAGAAATTAAAGGAGTCCAGTTATACAAAGAAAAGTTTGGAAGAAACTTTATCAGAACTTACTTTATGTAATAATATGGCTATTCTCTCAAAGAAACGTACCATTTTTAATTCAAAAGTATTAAATGTATCATGCAAAGTTAATTGCAATGCTGCGGCTATGTCACATTGTTCCCAAAGGCTTATGATAGTAGTGCAAAATGTTTCGGAAAAGTTTACATTTAGCAGTGAGCACTGGCAGATTTGTCTGGGCTTGAATGATGATCGCACTCAAAGTATATGGAATTTAGAACATGCTTTAAAGCCAGGAGACTCTGATAGATTTTGTTGTCCGTTAAATGAAAACAATTTCAACTTTTTACTTCAAAGAGTGCAGGTGCGCTTGAAGTTTACGATACGATTTCAGTCAGAAACTTATGTACGAATGTTTGCAATTCAGGAATGTATAATTGATGTACTACATTGTCTGGATCCGGCGAGGCTAGTTGTAGAAAATGGAATTAGTTGTCCTGTTCAAAGAAATAGTTTTTCTAATTTAAAACCTAATGAATCAGATGTCACGTTCCCTCCAATCACGAAATTTTTGCTCAGATTGGATCACTCGTTACGACAAGTATTTGTGAAAGAAATTCTATTAAGTGATTCTTTACATAGAGGATTTGAAACGATAGACGGGTTAAGCAGTAAAACAGAACTGTGTTTATTCTATGTTGGTGTTAAAATAGATATTCGACTTTCACCGAACAATGACTTTATTGTGATAAACTGCTCGAATCCTCACGTTTTAAGCGCAGTGAAAGCTTCAATTTTAAGAAGACTGTCATCAGTTAATGGTATACGTGTGGAGGGACTAACAGATGGAAGTCGAGAAAAGTTGCATAATGTCACAACAAAATTAAATGCGTTCGACAGCGATGATGACACGTTGCAGGTAGATGAATTAATGGAATTATACCTTGACCTGAGAGATATTAGCGAGTCCATTTGCTACTCAATGATAAATGTAGTAGAGTTAGCTTAATATTATTTTTTGTGTATTATTAAAATTGTACTACATGATACTATAGATAGATAGAGTGGCTGTCGACCACAATATTTTTTGTAACGAATCATTAACTGACTACAACAAAATACAATAAAGCCGTTTTCAATATAATACTCACCAGTTTTTATTCATTTTTGATCAACATGTCATGATTTCAAGTAACAAACTACTAGGTTGTAGGTAAACTGAAAATTTGGTTACACATAATATTTGGCAAATATAAAAGGCGGTTATATTACGATACGATAAAACAGTTCACTCTTGTACAACTATATGTATTACAGTCAATAGTCAAAATATATTAAAGCACTGAAATCTACGGTTGAAGATTTTCATTTTTTATTGGGGAGTAAAGCCAAACCTGTTTACTGGGCTGGGTCCATTTTATTTCATTTGTGAAGATATCTATTATTTAAAAACTTAAAAAGAACACTGACGTAGGCTGTGAGCTAGTCTTGGTATTAAAAGTAATTTTTGGCCTAAACATAAAACTTGGAAGAGGGTCTTTCTTTTTGGGTAGGGCTAGGGCTTGTATAAACAGTTGATCGCTTCAGTTTGCCAACTTCAATTAACATGGCATCTGAGTCCACTTTTGTTACTGTCAAATGTTTCCCTTTGGACTTTTTGTTGGATTTTGGAAGAGTGTTTGAATGGTGACCGTGTGAATTCGTGTTGAACATCATTTCAGAGTCAGTTAACGCTGTCGTAACTGCAGCCATTTCTCTCAGTTTTGGATCTATCCTTATCTCCTCCTTTGTATTTTCCAAAGCAGTTATCCATTTCCTTTTTTCAGTTGGAGACGGGGCAGTGAACAGTATCCAAGCTCTTCGTTCAGGACTATATATTCTCCAGGAATTGTGCACCATCCCAAAGAATTCATCTAAGATACAAATGTAGTGTTACAATACTGACCATTACAGCTCAATTTTATTACACCAAATGTCTTCATTAAATTAGTTCGTACCTTCTTCATTGCTGTCAATATTAATCCACATTCGCAAATTGAGATCTACTCGGCCGTCAAACACATAACCACTCTTCTTCATGAAATCCTTAAAAAAATCATAAGGATTGTTATGTTAGCAATCGGATATTAAAGACAAGTTACAATTTAATAGTTTCACGTTTACCTTTTTGCAATAAATTAAGTCTTTGTTAAGGACTGCAACAAAGACTTCCTTTTGCTTCCTTCCATGCGTAACTTTGACTAGTTCTCCTTTGCGAAGAATGACTGCATTACGATCAACAAGGTTGTGGCCCTATAATAATTAAAGTTAATAATTTGGGATACACTTAAAATGCTACGAGCACCATGCTTTGTTTATGTTGCATGTAATACTAATTTACAGATCGCTTACCTCCCAACCATCGACAGAATTTTGTAACCGAATTATGTCTTGCAATGACTCAAACTGTCGTTGTGTGTCATTGATTTTTGTAGCAACAGATTTCATGGTTTCTAAAGCCTCCACAACTGACTTGTGGTCAGTATGGGATTCCTAAAAATCAATTTATATTAAAATCATGTATTTAAAATCCACAATTTGTAAAACTGCATGTCAATACACTTACCTCAGTGTGTTTCAAGAGTTCGTTAAGTTGGAGATGATACTGACAGATTCTTTGAATAGGACGCAGCAAAAATCCATGCAAAGGGAGTTTGTCCATCATCTGAAGCCTTCGACACGCTTCAAAGAACTCTGCGTATTGAGGGAATTGGACTAGGCTTCGTACAGTTGCAACTGAGATTGGATTATTGCAACAGTATTCGGAATACAGACTAAATCTATCGGCCTGGAAAATCAAAGGAAAATTTCATTTGCAAACATGTACATGTGAACTATGCTATACTGGCTATGTTACGTTTAAGATTGACAATAACAAAATAGGTTATTCAAATCATACATACCCATGAGGTGAAGACTTCTCCAACATTTGATTTTGACACAAATGTCGGGTCAACTTGACTTTTGAGGGCTTCCAGAAACTTAACGTGAAGTCGGAGGATATCTTCAATGTTCGAAAAGATATTTTGTACTGTTTTGGAACTAAATAAATCATTTCGTGCGCGACAAGGATTTAGGAAGCCTTGTACGATGTCATTCAAGGTCTTTACGTAGTTTTGTTCTGTGTGAATAATCTCTCGAACTACTTTCCCACGAATACTGTTATCCTCCTGAGGAGTTTCCCCACAGCTATTAGCTGACTCTGTTTCCTTTAGTCTTCGCTTGTGCTTTCGATGAGGGAGTGAATGGTAAAGAGTTGGATTTTGTAACTGTTCTGCTTGTCCTTCATCACTGGAGGAGAACCCATCATCCCTATCTAATTTGGCATCCACTAGATCTTCATACGACGCAGTATCAGAGCTCCCACTTCCCTCGTTTGGTGAACCATTATGTTCATCCCACGAATGATCTGGGATTTCCACCAACGATAGCTTTGTTAAGGTTGAAGTGGAACCATTTGTATGTCCTCGACTAGCATAAGAAGAAACTCCACCAGCAGTTGGAGAAATATAATCAGAGCGGATCCTTCTCAAGTTGCTTTGGCGAGGTTCTGCATTTTGTTCATCCATTCCTATCCCGGAGTCTCCACTTTGGCACTTGTCACCTCGCACTGACTTGACGTTACTTTTTCTCATCTTCCCATTAACTTTATCCCTATACGTACAACATGCATAAAACCAATATTAACATGAATATAAAACACAAAGATCGCACTCAAGTTTTAAATTTACATACCTAGGCCCATCTGCATCCAATCGACCCAACAAATCTGGAGAGCTTCCAGTTTCCCCTTTCAACTTTCCCTTCCTCGAAACATCTCCACTGTGCTTGGAGACATTGGATCCGGATCCAAAACGCAAAGAAAAGGTTTTGGAAAACCTTTTAAAGAGACTAGGGCTAGTTGATGCAATATCCGACGATCTCAACATGGTTGATGTGGCTGATGGATCTCCTTCATATCTGCATCTGCATGGATCATCAGCACCATCCAAATTGTTACTACTTCCAGGATCCATAGAAGTCTCTTGTAAATGAAGGTGTGTAATACTTCCTTTGCTTATCGGTCTGGAACTTCTTGGGCCTGAACTAGAAGCTTGTGATACTTCCATATCACGGTAAAGCTTCATCCATGCTCTGAAAGAAAAAAAATCATGCAACTGCAATCAGTATACTCAAGATAACCAAGCCAAACGCAATACTACTCAGTAAACAGATGGCGTCAATGCACAAGTTGTTAAACATTGACTGGATAGACATTACAGCTAAACGGACTGGCTGAATTCATATAATTTCGAAGTATAATCCTACCGCATCATGCTTACTTATTCACAATGTGAATTTCACATTATCAACACCACAAACTTCATTTCCCTTGAAGTATATTTTATTTAACTGTCCCACACTCAACATATTTGCTGGAAAGTAAAAGAAATTTATTTTTTGTGGTCATCAAATCGCTGTTTATCTTGTTTGAGGTTCCTGAGATTTTAAAAAGTAAACGATTGATAATATTGGTACAGATTGCAGAAGCTTTGTGTGATTGCTGATCGTGTAAAGAAATGTGACGCGCACTTGGACCATTCGCATGAATAAATCCATTCTTTGATAAAAATTGGAAACGGATCCTTTTCCCCGTCGGAAATACATTCATTATCATCAGTCAATATGGTTTTATTGACAGGTTTGCAATTTCAGAGAAAGTATCACTAACGGATCATTCTCAGTAATCTGCATAGTCTACGGCTTGGTTTTTCGTTACCCACTCATTTTTCACTCGTTGCAAGACCGTAAATGGTAAGCTTAAAGCAATCTTAAAGTTTTCACTTACTTTCTCTGTGCGTAATCAAAAGATTTAGGTCTCCTATCCGAGAATGACGCCGAGGTCGTTGCGGACGAGGAAGATCCAAGCTTATGCCACCTCATCTGCAAAACGAGAACAAAGGATTTACACTAATGTAAGCAATTGTAACATGTAACTCAATTAATTTTGTAGAATAAGTTTAATAAATGTTGATTAACACAACAATTTAAATGGTTCATTATATGATTGTTAACACTATACAGGATGAACTTGATACGTCCCACGTTTACGCATGTAACGCTGACTCATCTTGTCGCTACAAGTTCTAGTCCAAAAGCAACAACAACACCAAGGGCTATTATCATGCCCTTCCATTTCTTGTTCCACCTCCTCCATGACACCTGAACAAAACTTGTGACTACCAAATTAACTTGACTACCTTGCGTATTCTTACCTCTAGCCAACTACTCATTTTGTGATGTGTTATCTTGTTAATTACTGAAAATATTAGGCACTATTGTCCCTATCATGAGCTTAATTGGAGTTTAACACTAAAAATTATGAGCAACGGGCAAATAAAATGTCCGAAATTGTTAGCATAAGTCCGCATGTTTACGTGACTAAGAGCACTGCTTCAATATTTTACTGGGAATCATCCAGGTTGACCGACCCAAATTCCTCATGTATGAGTTAATCTACATCTGTATACATGTATGGCAAACAGCATAATAGGAGGCAGCAGAAAACATAAAAGTTCTTATCAACAGTTTGTATCAGATGTACATAAAACGTTTGGCTTATCTTCACATAGCTTCTCTGATGAACATGTAAAGCAGGGCACACTGAGTTGTGTACTTATTGCCTGACTTTAGCAGGTAAATAAGTTTCCATTTTCACATACGTGCATATAGTTTACTATTATGAGATGATCATGTTTGCATACGATCAAAATGTAAATTTGCATGTGAAAAAGTCCAAAAAATATATTCCCATCAGCCACACTCTGTTCTACATTTTACTGGTCCGGGTTCAGTAAATAAATTTGTCGAAAGCAATAAGAGTTGGTTGTGGTAAACTGCTAATTGCATGCTTTCACTTACACCAGTCAAGGAACATTGCAAGCGCTTTTGTATTCGTGAAACTATGAGCTTATCAGTTGATGATAACTTAAGCCATTGGTGGAACTGGGTGTGCGTTTATGATTATTGTACTTCCACTAGTATTTCCATAAAACTCACGTTAATCAGTGAAACCTCGAGGAACAAGGTCCTCAACCAGGGGATATGAAATATGAATTACAATTTGTCGTCATTCCAAACCATCATTTTATGAGTACTACAACACATTTCCTTACATAATCGAAGTAAATACGGAACATTCGGACGGAACCCATGATTTATTTGCTATTATCAATTGTGTATTACGTTATCATCGCGAAAAGAATGGAATTCGGGATAAATAATTGTTGCGCATTCGTGGTTAGTTTTGCTATTACTACATATTTCATTTTAGTGGCATTTGGCACGGTTCATACTTGTATAAGTGCAGAAACATGTTAATTAATGCTTTACATGCGTGCGGGCATCATAAACTTTTGAGCTCCTTTAATGACGTAGTACGGGAATTAACAAATAACAGAAGATTATCATGTCGCATGTAATATTATTGTAATCTCTGATATACTCTTTAATCGGCAAAGAACTAGGGTATATGCATGGCGTCATTTCATTAGTATTCTGCGTTGTAAACAAATCGTTGCTCAATGTAGAGTTTATCAAAGTGAAAAATTGGGTAGTATACATATTGGTGAAAAATTATCGGCGACGAAACAAATCGATAAGATGCATTTATGATTTAGAGCTGTGGAGGAAGTCGGCTTTGGCATCGTATGCGTTTATACTTATCAATAGCGATACATATAACCTAACCTATTTTGACTTTTATAGGTTTCGGTCGGTGTAATGGACTGATTTTATTGGCACGTGTGTGATAATATTTTACTTCCGAATTCCTATAAATTCGAATTTTGTCCTTCACTTGCTGCGGTTTAATAAACAAAGTAGTAGAGGCGTTGCATGCATATAATCAAACCCAAATAGATTATGAGCAGTAGTTCTGTAAGTTAGGAAATTCAGCGGAACTGTGTAATAGGTAGAACCACCAAAAATGTGACTCAAATATACAGCATGAATCAGACTTGTTGCGAGATGCTAGATTGTCAGTTCGCGTGCTCATGAATGTAAAGTGGGTTTCATCGCGTCAAATTTTGCAACATTTCCGACTTAACACGGTAGACATCAGAGCAAATATTTTCACCAAAGAAAATGGATTGATTTATGTTATGTTCCGACCACGACCAAATCCCCTGATATGAGTCATCATAGAAATACTTTCCTCTTCCACAACCATAAAATCCACCAGTAGCTGCTCCTTTCTACACGAAAGGTGCTTGAGTGCAATGTTAGAAGAATTGTTTCATACCTTCCTTTACACCTATTTATCCATGTTTCAAGGTAACATAAGGATGAAGTGAGTCATTTCACAAGGTATACAGAAGCGAAGAGGGTTTAAAATTTTTGTTTTAAAAATTTCAACTAGTGGCTAGATGGAAGATGTTCAGTAGCTCATAAGTACACAAACTGATAAAGTTCCATAACTAATCTGAAGGATTACTCGGCATAAAAATTGACTTTTGCTGAATAACTATTCAAATCCCTCCGCATCTGTGTCAGCGGCTACGTTCTGACAGCTTTTTGATATGTAAAAAGTCATTCGCCTTTTGCATTGCCTGGGATAAAGTTTTACAACATTTATACAAAGGATTACGTCCCTAATTCGTTTTGACGACTTCTGAACGGTTTGAGGTAGTGGTAGTGTAACGCACATCTCAGCACATGATATAGTTCTCATATTCTTTAATGTCATGTATAAACTACCAACAATGCCATCCCTTTTTAAATCCAGATTGAAAAAAATCTCTGGAATTCCACTTCAACTTGGTCACGACTTTTAAGATGAGATTAACTTCACTTCTCCCTACTCGACATTTCAGGGAAAAACAAGCTATAAGCTGTGGGATTCTTTCTGATTCTAGCTAGCGATATGAAATACATATTTTGAACGCTTTTCAGAAAAACGCTCATGCTTTCACTTAAAATAATTATCAATATTGTCTAGCTGCCTCCTATAACAACTCAGATATATGTAAGAGCAATTCGGTGTTCACTAAATGGTAATATGCTCGTAGTGACTATACATAAAACCAACATTGATATTCTTAAAGATTAGTTCAAAATTCGTATAAAACTTTTCTTTACCTTGACCGCTTCTGCTGATTCCTCTTCTTTTCTGTCAACTATCTCTGGACATGAACTCTCGTGATCATTTAATCTCTCAAACGGCAGTCCATCTCGAATCCTTGGGCTGTAATAAACAAAAAATTTCCTATGATTTATAAACACCGACATTTTGCACGGTATTACCGTTGATTGTAATTGCTATCACTTAAAGTTCTCCACATTTTTCCAGGAGCAGTATCACGTTTCACTTCAATTGAGTCTAATACTCGTGAATTTTTTGCAATAATGATAATGATAAAAGGTTCTTTACTTTTTGCATAGTAATTTCTTAAGAAAAAATGCTTACGAATGGATATGCGGCTCATTTCATTCTCTTTTTGCAGATTTCACAACATCATTACCATCATAACCACTATCTGCTGACGAATGATGCATTTTATTCAACACTTGCCAGAAAGTAAATGACTATGCACTTGAAACTTTGTACAACTACATGTGTGAAAACCTAATACCAAAATGTATTTCTCATTCATCTTATGGTTTTGTTTTTGTCCCATTTCAACCAAAAATATGAGTTTTCCTCTGCGTCAAAAAAGTGTTGAATATATCTTTTTTGTTGTAGTAAATGAAATGACGGCATTTCCTAGAGTATCGTTTTTAGGATTGGTAAAGGGGATTCACGGCATGAAAACCAAAGTGGTTTTTGATATTGCATCATAATTATGTCTTGGCTATACATTTTTTTAATATTCGACATCAAAATTTCTGATACTCCATTTTCAATGAGCACATACAGCTTTAAAATACCATACCCATATACAAAACCTAAATAAAACACCTCGTCAGCATGTCCCAGAAATAAATGACGGGTGACATGTCATAAATATAAAATATATTATGGATACCTAATGGATACCTAATATTATGGCTGGTAAAAGGAGGGCATACACCACAAGAAGCCATTGCGTCGCTTGTGAGAGTTTCTTATAATTTTTGTTGATATACAGTCATGTATTTTAGTCGTCACTTAAAATGAGAGGGGTCTAAAGTCGCGTACATGGATATACTTTGTCCTCAAAGTGATCAAATTGTCCATGATCTCATCCTCTTAGGCCACGATGCCACTTGGTTCACAACTGAGATTAAGGAGAAGTGCATAATTTTTTATCTGCCAGCATTTAAAAGCATATCCAAGATTAACTAACATAACATATTCCAGCCTCTCAGCTTCCGAGTAGATAAAAAATTAATGCACCTTCATGAACTACCACAGAAAAGACGTCATCGTTGTATTGTAGTAAGAATCGTTAGCTTGTCTACATGGTCTACAAGTCGTTAGAATTGTGTAGTAAGCTAAAGAAGGAAATTTAGAGCCATAATTAAAATACACCTACGCACTTGATTATGGATGACAAAAGAAAAAACCTCAACGTTTCTCTCCTCCATTTTAAGATCACAATAGAATTTAGATTTAACTCGTGTAACAACACCCCTGAAGCTGCTTTTACCAAAGAAAGCTTTATGTATTTTCAACAACATTCATTCAACTTGTTTACGTAATCCACGGATGAAAAAATTATATAAAAGCCGAGCTTACTCGTCAACATCGCCTCCTCCAACGGACTCCTCATAATTCTCTGCATCCTCATTATTCAAAGTCGTTAGTTGAGGTTGACGATTATGTTGAGATTCAACGAAAGTTGTTTTTGTATTTTGTGAATCATTAACATATTTTGTATTAATAGTCGCAATCTCATTAAGATTCTTGTCAGGTTTTTCTAGTAAAACTTCTTCCTTTATACATGGGTAGCCACACACACTGGTTGTGCTGCCACTGAAAAGATTGGATTTGCTCTTTGACTTCAACTTTCCAAATGATTGATAATGGAGCTTTTTACTCGCTTGTGACTTGCAGAACTCATAAATGTCAACAATGCTCCCACCCATGCTACTCAGCTTTGTTGAAGATTTGTTAAGGGACAGAGAGCTGTGGCATCTCCGATTCCTATCAAACTTTCCATCAAACGGAACCGGTGGACGCCCAGTGACACGATGCTCTTTGTTACTACTACTACTACCACTTTGTGAACTTTTCGATGATGGGGGTAAAGGCGGTCTGCGCGATGAGGCAGCCATTGCCACACTGTGTGGCTCTCCAACTCCACGCCAAAACTGGTCCACTTTGTCAAATAATGTCGGCATCTTGCTCAAATAATGTAGTGGCACAATGTAGGCAATCAAAAAGCCCTACATATTTAGGTTAATGGGGAAAAGAAGGCGGATGATGTGTTCCTGTACCTATTCTTTTTCTGTCTCATAATTTTCCTTTAGTACACGGAAGCTTTCAACAACACACGCCTAAGAAAACAATGGTTTTTGTACAAAAAAAACTGGAGAAACGACATGGAATTTTGGGTATTCAAGGCTTATGTAAATAAACAAGCCAACGGAATATGGAGGTAAGCACATAGAACTTGTTGGAACGGTGTGTACAACCTTTGCACTGGAATTCGGTGAAATGACTCACTCCATTCCTTCCAAACACAATTGTGTATTATACAACAAGTTTAATTTCAAGAGTTTGCTATTGGATATACCTATATACGTACTTGGGGAACTCTTTCCACTTTCTATGTAGACAATTGTAATGTAAAATTTCAGCAGCAGTTCATATCCATGTCACATCCACATCACATAATACCACCTAAACCCCAGCAGTCACCCAAAACCATGCAGTAAATCTAATCCACCGTGAAAGAAACTGAAATGAATTTGTGAACTCTTGAAGCATACAGCAGAAAATGTGATTCCCAGCTCAGTTCTCCCAAACAGTTAAAACAACGAATGGAATTGCATTCCAAGTCTGGCATTTGCCAACTATCAAAAGATGTATGGGAGTTGGGAGCTTTGTTGTACTCCACACACTCCACTTCTCAATCGCGTTGCTTGCACCGAGCAACTCTATTTCGGTTCTAAGTAACTCTTAATGAACACGACAAGAAGCAACTTCGGGTTAGGTGACATCAAAGCGTCGTGCTTCCCATCTGATTTCTAGTAAACCCGGATGTGTACTACATGTGCATAATATATAGGTACGTTTGCATGCACATGCATGAAAACTATATTCACTGGCTCCTCTCTTTCCTGAATTCCTTTTGGACAAACTTATTACAGCACACAACTTCAAGGAAATCTTCACTCGACGACACTGCCAATTAGAATGTTCAAGTATCTTATTATATGTCTCTCACTCTACTCCAGTGATGCTATGGTAGGACAACCTTAGAGTAAAAAATCTAGTAGTTTTAGTCTCCTGTTAATTTCTTTTTGGCACACAGCACAAGTCCTTTGAATTGAACAGCCCACTGGCTGGCTGGCATCATTTCGATTACTTACACACCCAACTCCAACCAAACCTATCTGAACATCAATGAAAATGAGCCGAGTTTCTCAAGCTAATACCTACAAATAATACTAATACATATTATTATTATCGGATTGGATGGAGACAAGGTATCCTCTGAAGAGAGACTAAGGTGAATGTGGATTACGCGTATATACTGTGGAGCAGTAAGAATTTTCACTCTGCTCTGCACACTCAATAATATTTATTCAGTTCACTCCATGTACGTTTTTTCTGCTGATCTCTGTTTCACTCACTTCAGGCATGTTTTGTAATGCAATGGCAGCAATGCAAGGATCTCTCGTCTTCATCAAAAACTCTTAAGACTTGATCCCAGTAACACAACACGACAACCATGTAACCTGAAGCATTTTATTTAGCAAGTTTTGCTCTCTTGAAGGAGGTTGCACAAGAGAAAATTGTGGAAGGAACACATAACAGCAAAGGTTTATGATGAACACTATGTAGAATCTAATAATCGTAATCGTCCCAAGCGATCCCAAACTCAATTTATTCAGGGGAAGGATTAGTTGAGATGATGATCATCAGCATCATGTTGATGATATTGTAATGCAATTGACTTTAGTTTACTTTTAGTCAACGATGGATATTACATATTACACGGGATGTATGGGGGAACGTTGGCTTCAGAAAAAACCAGAGTGAGAGAGAGAGAAAAGTACTGGCAATCAAGGTAATAATATTAAGAACATCAAGCTTCAAAGGAGATACAGCAGTGGAGTATTTTGCAAAGATCAAAACGCAGCTCTGAAGAGAGCTATGCATTTCAAGTGTGAAGTCCTGCTCCTGCATGCTCAGCCTGCTTAATGATCCGTTAGTTTTTGCAGGATTTCATGAGTTTACGCTTTTGGCTCAGCCATCATCATTTTCATTATTATACAGCCTTTTATAGTGCGAATCTATATAACTCATTATCATCTCGTTTTTTGCAGGCAAGACAGTACATTACATTCATATTATTATGCTTCATTAATCGTTCAAGAGCTTCTTTCTATACGCATGTGACGCTCAAGTTTTGATTTGATTTGATAAGCATAAAATCGAGTTGAGCTTTTGAAGTTATCTTGATGTGCACCAACAGCTCATTCTGACATGCTGATATGTTACTACTTGAGGCAAGTGGGAGCAGTATTATGTGTTTTTTATACCATATAGTATGGATGGACTTGACTTTAGCAACTTTTGCAAAAAGCTAGACACATATAAATTCAAGTATGTGTGTATTTGTTCCATTGCTACTCGTTTATTTAAAAACGGAAAAACCTCTCAACTCATCCATTGGTAGAGTATGATAGAAAATTGTTTATTTATTGTTCTTTTTTATACTTATTGTAGGATGCTTTGTCACTGACGTGCGCTCAATCCATTTTTAAAACAAAGAAAGTATGAAGTCATCGTTTTGACTAATAATAACAAATCTGTCAATTTCTCCTAGAACTTCATCAGTTGAACTTCCTAAACTATATACGCTTTAGGGAAGTGTAGTATGGATTTCAATGAATAAAATGAAATTAAGTATTGTCAAGTGGAACATTTAAGTATTGGGTTGTACAATACGTAATTCTTTCATAATATTGATTTTGTATTGGCAGTTGGCACTTCAAGGCTAATGATATGATAATGAAAACTTGTTGCGGATGAGGCATGAGTGAGGGGAACCATTTTCAATTACTTCCTTGCTTGTTTGACCGCAAAAAATGGATGGCTATAATAAGTATGAAATGGCATAATACAGCTTGTCTGAATGACAGTCTCATCCGGTCATTGCTTTTTATCTCCAGAGAATAAGAAAGAAAAAATTTTTTGCCAATGTTTTGCAGTGAGTTTTGTATGTACCTAGTTAGGTCATGACTATAAATAACTTCACAAAAATTTTTAAGAAAATTATTGAAAATGCCAAAATATGAAAACATTAATGATATTTAGCTGACGTTTGCCTTAGATATATTCAGTTCAAACGTGCTTTCTGAATATGACAAAGTTAAGATAATAACTAAACTGAAAAAAGTGTGGTTAGTATTAAATCACCCTGAAGGAAATTGAAACTGCGTATTATGGTGTGGTTAAATGGCGAAAATATGAGCAAAAATATGCGAATGCAAAACATGACCCGGAAAACTTTTGACCCCCTATGGTATATCATCCTTACCATGTACGTAAGTTGAATGTGTGAGAGAGCAAAGAGCATCCCATAAAGCCTACTTTTTTGTCTCATGCTATAAATTACAGTGCTAATGTACCTGTATGAAAATTAGTAAATTAAGTTGAAGTTCAAATAAGACTAATGGACATTTTCATATAGAACAAAGCAATATACTACGGACTCACCAGAAACTAATTGAGTTTTGTGTGCTTTAAGGAATGAATTATTATTATAGTATGCCTTGTCTTTTCTGTTTTCCTAGCTTTGGGCAAAACAATACGGGACAAGACTCATATAGTAAATTATGTGGCAAAACATTTTTTATACACTGACAATGCATAGATTTATGTCAAAATGCAACAAAGTCGACTCCCTTTTGAAGATGCGTTTTTGTTTTTACAAAACTTGATGTTGCAACACCGGTGCCTACCTTTCACTTCACACCGCAATGCCGCACCAAGCCAACATCCATCCAAGTTTTCAGGATCGTTCTACCCTGAACATGCTAACAATATGGTTTTTGGGGGTATAAACAAGAATTAAAATTTCAATATTCATCAATCGTAACATTAACTTTGTTGCATCATTTAATTTGGCAACCAGCCTAGTGGTACAGGTTGTAGAGTCCATTTGCGCAGTAAAAAATCAACTTGGATGAAACAAGACCAACGAAAATTATATTGAGATCACGTACCTATCCCCATTATTTTCGAATCATATAAATTACCTGACCAAAACACATGCTCAAACATGTGCATTAACCACATTATGAATGAATGAAAAATTGGTGGATCAAAAGAAGAGTCAACTTTATAATTTCTTTCATAACCAGTCCACTTAAGATACTACCGCGTAAGTAAACAAATCACAATGTAGCGTAAACTCGTATTAGCAGCCAATTTCTGTTTAGCTTTTTTGTTACACATTGTAATCATGAAGAGGTGCGTCCATATATTTTTGCATGCAATAATGATTATTTTGATAATTTTGTTGTTACCTGAATCAAATGTTATGCGAGTTGCGTGATAGTTTCCTCAATTGTCAATTTATCATCTTGTACTCAATACTCACATTAAAATTCGGCCGATCACTGTGATCTGATATCACTTTGTAATAAAAAAGGACCACTCACAAATTAATAACTAGTTGAGTATACGCTGTTGTCGTATCAAATTACAGATCTTGACTTGATAACACAGTTTACAACTAGTTTTTAGTGGTAATAACCTTCACCTTCAATATTGATTTAAGAATATAGTAGTTAAAGTTGATACAGTTTTTCGATCCCTTCTTTTCTCAAACGCATAAATCACTCGAGAAGCACATGCCAAAAAATTTGTAACTTTTCCCAATACATGAAAGTATCGTATACTGAGGCAATAGTATATGGAACATGATTCATAACTCCGAATTTTCTTTGCGATTAGCGAAACCAATGTTCGATTTTCAACTACACATTCATTTGTCACAACTGGAACGATACTGAGTGAGTAAGTGGTTCTGAGTTTTTGGTTTCGTCGCAAGACGTGCGGCGGATGGAGGATGTGATGAGGTTCCTAATTCAGTGTTATAAGGAAATGACTTCATTCATATACTGTAAAGTATAAACCGATAGGGTACGGTTATGTTGTGATGATGCAAAACTGTATGAGATTATCTTATTTATGTATATGGCAGTCCAATATATTTATATGATTGCAAGAAATGTGTATAATATTTTGCATATGATTGTATTTCTGCGTCAGCTTTTATAAATCGTATTCTTGAGACTAAAGCTTTTGCAATGTGAAATATTATGTTTGAGATTGCAGACTATCGTTGCACCAAAACTCAGCGAGCTCGAACTCTGGTTGCATACTGCCACTGCCACCACACACACATACTACCAAGAATCCACCCACATGTGGAATCCCTCCTGTTGAAACTGTCATAATGTATAACTATTTTATGAACATGTCTTGCCAAAAACCAAATTTCGAGACATTGAAGATTTTTTATATTTTTTTGCATGATAATTAATGAAAGGATGACGCCAGGCCAGGATGTGAGAAGGGCGGCAGATAAGTGTAAAATGAAGAGCCAGTCTGAAGTCTGAAATATCAAATTAAAAATGGCTATTTGTATATAAAAAGAAATTCGGTGAAACTTGAGATATAAATTTTAAAAGGAAAAAAAGTAAAAGCTGCATGGTGGATGAATGCCTAAGTAAAAGTGATATAACGTGTTGTTATTATTACCTAAAATGATATGGTCATCATGATTACAAAGGTTTGGGTCAAATTTACTCGGGACTGGAGGCAACTGTCTAGCCAAACTAATATGATTATCCAAAATTAGAGCTTTATAAAATATATTTGACTGACCACTGACATCAAATCTCCTTATGAGAAACATTGCCGCAAACGTGAGATCAGTTACGTCAAGAAGACAACATTCCCATTTTTTGAGAAAACACGCTGGAATAAAAAGTCTTTTCAACATCAGTGAGGATGGAGGTGTCCTATAGCGCACAATGGAGGCATATTCTTTTACGAATAAAATACATACATCAACATCAGCCCAGGTAGAATCATTTCTTGATAACCATCATCACCAAATTATGACAAGGTATCATTACATCAAGAAATGTTTAGCCATGAGGAAAATTGCTCCAATATATTACACCACACACAGCAGTGTATCAAAGTAGATCCAAAAGACGGTTGTAATAAAAAAATACCCAGGTATGGAATAAAATGGTAAAACTCGACTGAAGAACAAAATTTATGATTTGCAATAACATGATATGATTATGAAGACGATGAGCACAATAAGCACAGATTAATTCTAACAAAGCAGAAGGGTATGGTTTGACGTGACCTTGATATGTAACAAGGTACAATATTCCTTTTCCGTTGTGCTGTATACAATAATAATCGTCATATTATATGCATCGCCTCTATTTTTTGCTTACTCACTGAAGCTCTGGTGACTGCGCCATATCGCACATGTGCTCATAAAGTTAGCTGATGTTCAGCATGAAAATCTACGAAAAGTGCATAATTTTTGTGATTTGTTCTAGGTGTTTTACCCCTCTTGTTGAAAAATTAATTCGTGTGACTGTATTTGAGCACGCCGACATCGTGTGATACGCCTCACTGAAAATTGTTATCACAAAAAAAGTCTCAAAGGCGACACATATCATGTCATGTCGCCCTGTGTTTGTTTGTGAGAAAGAGATTCATGCAAAATTCATGTTTCCAGATAACATGACACGCATTTATTTCCTCCCTCAGGGGAAAAATAAACTTTTCATAGGACGAACGAGCATATATTCTGTTATACAGTGCTGTTGCAGTATTAAAACTAGCGACTTTGTGTAACAATAACAAGGTGAAAAGAAGTCCAAAATCAGAAAAATGCCAGATATATATCTTACATTTATGCATACATTATCCACAGCATAGCTACAACTGCAATATTTCTTCTGCTTGCTGCTTCTGTCGACTTTGTGATCTCAAAATCTAGTTAATATTCTTCAGCCTAATTCACAGCTCCTATCTTAGAGTGACATTGAGAACTTTCCTGAAACGTGTATAGAATTCGTTTGTAAAAATAAAAATATGAAGCACTTCCAAACTCGAATGATATCTATGATAATACAAATACACAATTTTAATTTTGATAGAAGTATTATAATGCATTTTGTTTCAATGACTTAATTAGTTTAATCCGGAATGTATGAGATTCCGGGTTTACCAAATGTATAAAATATTTTAACACTCCAAAAAACCAAAATTAAGCACTTTTGAAATCGATTAATGGCTGCATCCATGCAGAAATCCCGATTTATCCTTTGAATTTACAAATTTTCTTACCCCGTTTACACTTGCGTGCCAAGGTACTACTGCTAACCACTTCATCAGCAACGCGAAAATAATAAAAACAAAATGAACAAAAGAAAAGTTATCTAACCTTCGTAACTGATAGCTCTGTTATATATTTACTGTCTGCACTCTTCAGCTGAGTATGCTGAATGAAACTGAATTTGATGTGAAAGGTTCTCAGGCTCTCCTCAATAAACCAATGATGTAATTAACATTAAAAGTTCCTGGAACATACGTAATATTATTATTGGAGAGCCATCATTTCCCACGATATTCACAACCTCAAGTCAAAAGAGGAGTGAACCCTTTCTCAAGTTTACTGCAGTAAATTTTTCCGAGTGTATTTTTGTTCCACAGAAACATAATGGTCGATAACTTGTAGTGCTTCAATTGTGAAGTTCATATGTGGGACTAGACACAATGAAATTATTATATTGTTAGGCTACTCAAGTAATGATTATAGGTTCACTCTAAAACCAGTAGCAAATTCAAAATTATTATAAAAAATCACTGCTTTGCACGGTATATGTAGCTGCACTGCACTACACTGTAATACAATGTTAAATGAAGACTGGTTGAGGCATTACCAAACAAAGAGGAGGCTTCGATTCTCTGATTTCCTTAATCTCAACAAGATCTATGTATTTTAATGAGAAAAGAGTTGCCAACGCTGACACTCGGTGACTGATGTGCTCTGGATAAGGTACGTCTACGTGTACCATTTGCTGTTGTATGAATCATTATACATACTTCTTCTTAGCCTTTGAAAATAATGTGTGTTTTGAAATAAAAATGTGTAGAGCATATTGTATGACTCCGCACTCAAGAATTCACCCATCAATCTCCAACCATCCCATGTTGTAAAGGAGATTGGCAAACATAAAGCAGCAATAATAACAATAACAAAACTCCAAAAGAGCTAATATAATATTACAGCAAAATCTCACGACATCACAATCACCTTTTCTTCCATTCCATCATCCACGAAAGCTACGCAAAACCACACATTCCACTAGACAAAACTGACTCAGCACCACCTCCACGAATAAAAGACATCATTTCTTGACCATTTCTGGCCAAGAAAATTCATGTACGAAAACAACGGAGGAGCCAGAGCCAAAGTCAAGCTGTTGAATAACACAAAAGGAACCCTTATTAAGGCAACACTGTGTACACACTCGATATGTTCTCCAATTTCAACATTTTAACATGGCACTCCCTTCGAATTTCCTTGTGTAAATTAGCGTGGAGCTTTTCGTTTTGGTGCTTCAGATCCTGTACTTATTCGCTGATTATTACCCTATCCACCACCTTAACTTGACTAGACAATAACCAAAGATGGAATGCTACTTGGTGAATTCTGCATACAAATCCATGCATAATGTAAATATCATATCGTGATGATAAAAATTTACTTTTTTAGGCTTCTCCTTAATGTATCACATCCGTGGATTATATGCAGAGCCAAGAGTAATCAGAATCAGGAAATTTTGGAGTCAATGAAAACCTAATGAGTAAGCACATCAAGAAGGCTTGTGCTATTATTTTTATGCTGCTTCAGTGAACCTAACTCAAGGATTTGGAAAAGTGTAACTAACTCATGAATCCAAATCCAAAAACAAGACAGTAAAAATAGGATACAATGATGTGTGGCAAACGAATGCAGGTATATATGAAAATGAGTTCTATTATGATCATCACATTATCATTCCCCACACCAATATAATGTTTTATGTATACCAGCCAGTTGCAACTTGTAACAACTTGCAAACACATTAACAATGATAGTGTGTTTGTATGGAAGTACTAGCTCAAGTTGCTCCTGTTCAATCCTTTCTTTACAGCCTGGAAGATAATAATTTGGCTTTATATGGAAACTCTTCATTCCCACCACCTTTTTGTCTCTTCATCCAACATCCTCCCCAACGATTCATGAAGGAGGAATTTGTAATTGTGAGTATAATGTATTTGTTCTATTATTGTGTGCCGACATGACAGTGGTGTAAGTCAAGGTTGTCAAAACGCAAACAGAAGCGATTCCACACTTGTACTTTTTGATAGACGATACCTTCTTTGCACCGCACAAAAAAAGTCGTGCCATGGTGTGTGCATAATGTGATCATCCTGAGTTGACGTACCGGCTGCCTTTTTGACATACCGATAAAGCAACCATGTACCAAATTACAATGCCCATATCTACGAATGAGTATATAGTATAAACTGTCTACTACTAGCCACTATTGATGTTTCGTGTATTTACATTAGTGTAACTTGGCTAATGTAATTATGTGGAATCCATGCACTCTTCTCAAAACATGAAAACTCTTCCGGAAGGATATATGAATGACATGAACACATATACGCATACCTAAATACATTTCGTGTTCCCATAAGGGAATCATGAATTTTTAGTGTAAACTCCATGCCAAATTCGATCGTAACATGCCTGACAATCAAATTAATTGCTCTTGCAACGGCTGAGCGAGTACCTGTCTGTAATAACCCGAATTCGATTAGTATAGGTAAATATTATTCGTATTCTTTGTTACTTTTGCCATTACTCAAATGCGTAATTTCATATCAACATGTATTAGTATACTGCTTGATATTATCAATTGCAACATTGTAACACAGTGGAACTTTAAGCTTTAAACGTTTTCAAGGGCTTCGCCTTAACATTTGTATGTATTTGAATGAATGTATGCATTTCTCACAGATCTTCCCAAACTCAACGACTTTAGTTCAGAAAGGATAAAGGGGGAATATTGATGGCGATGAATTGTAAAATTGTAATAGTGCAGATGCAGCACGCATGCATGAGACTACATTGAGCACTCAAGATCAAGCATAACCGAGCAAAATTGTTAATACAAAGGCCCATTTCCATTTTGGGGGAACATGGTCAATGTTGCCAACAATGTAAAAATAATAGATTCAGTACTGGGAAATTGGGATAGGAAGCACAAGACAAATAACATTACCAACCATGAGCTGTCATTTAAAAAAAACTAATAATCATAATAATATGCTGATCATTAAACGTGATAATTGGGTAGAGTCGATGGACAGTTTTATTGCTTACACAGCTGCAGTAGATGCAGATGGTGATATTACATTTAGCAAGTGTGTGCTTCATCTCCACGAGGCTTTATGTACTATGTATAGTACGTAGTACGTTTACATAGGTTACGTATTCGGGCTTTGGTTGATACATAGCTATTATGATCAACCAACACTATTCAATACTTTTACCGATGTTAAAATTACCTTCATAATGTCAGAACAAGAACATTTATCTCTGAAAGTTTTGAAACATTCATTTTCTGCGACAACAAAAATATCATCTCATTAATTTTTTGGTCTAATCTACATATGTTCCGCCTACCAAGTTTTCACTTCAAATGACCAAGATTTTGTGACGCTAACGATAAAACAATGCACAAAATTCTAACATGGTCTTCTCAATTTTATCTTATTCTTCATCTTCTCTCTCTCTAGCTGTCAGAATCAGAAACAAAGTCAAAAAGGTCACATCTCGTTTCACCCCAAATCACGTAGTAGCATCTTTATCCAAACCCACTTTATCCATTTTTATGCAGCCATCAAACAAAATGTCACAGTCAACTCAACCATCAGCGTTCATAGGTGAACCACTTACAGTTTTCGAGCATATCATTTTATCAGATCAAGTTTTGAAATGTCATAAATGGCAGGTTATGGTTCCACACTGCCGACATTTCGAGAACACAGTAGCATCTCCATAAAGCACGTCCATAAAAGGGGATAAAAATTTACGTGAACAAGTTTCCTTAAAATAAATCAGGATTATTATTGGCAACTGCATCACGTAAACCTCTACATTTTATTCTATATGTGTCACATACTTAACATATTCTACTAAATGAGCAAAAAAAGTATATACCGACTGAGTAACCAGTTTATTTGTACGAGATTTAAGGCTTAACTAAATTTTGCAAAATAGCCTATTGTCTGTCCACAGCAAGAAAAGAAGCACAAAAAAGCAAAAATGTATTTCATTTTCTTCACATTAAAAACCTACTCTAAACACCTTTCGCACATTGCCGAAAAGGTTTTTTGACAGCTCATCTGTTCTTTACCTGAAGTAATGCTAGTTGTAAGTAACAAAACTGGAAATTCAGCATACCAAAAACCCCACCCACGACGAGGTGACTTATACTTACTGACGTGTACAATATAAAAATTAAGCATATTATAATGCAACAAGACATGTAAAAATCAACAGTCTCGTCGAGCTAAATGAGGTAGGACAATATGACGAGGTATGTAATACGACGTGTTCTGATGTGATACAATGCGCCACACAAAAAATGAAATGTTGAGCTGGCGGAGGAACGGCTTTTTAGCCATGACATATCACTTTTTGTCCTTTTCTTTAGACTCCCTCGTATTGAGATGTGATGATGATTCTTATCATCAAACTATAAAAACTGTGACAGACAGATGTAAACCACGAGTTGAAGCCCAGCTCAGGCTAAGCTTACCTGTCAAGTCAAGAAGTTTATATCAGGCAGGCCCGTGTATTAAAACTATTAGCATCTCATCAATACCTGAATAGCCACGACATGATCATCGTCTTTAGAATTTGGAGATAATGAGGATGATCATATAATCCATCCATGCACATTTAAAAAATATTTTTTGTTCCAACCATATAATGCTGATCCTTGACACATTCTTGCTAACTCAATTCCATATAGGCAGAATGTGAATTGAGAAGTTTTGCACATTTGCATAGTAAAATAAAAACAAAAAACAATGTGCATTGATGATTAGGTGGGTAAACGTAAACATCCCCCAGCATGGGACTCGTTCGTAAACAAGAGCCCGTGTTTACTCCCACTAGGTTAGTAAAGTAACGTAAAATAGGTGAGCCCAATGACCGGTCACAAACATTTGTTTGTGCATAGATAGGTGACTATTGTGATGAGTTCATTTCATTAGAAGCAGCTTATGAACTTCTAGAGTTACTATCAGTTTTCCTTGCGATTTTTTTTTGTATTATCAAATGTACATTCAACATTGCAGTTGTCAGATCTATTTTAATCCATTTTTCATTCATGTTACTAAAGGTGAACCAGGAATGAACGCCAATGTAAGTGGTTTTATCAACTTTTCTATGAGATAATTCCCTCACTTTGTCTCTATATATGAAAAGTTGTCTCTCTTTGAAAGTTGAAATGCAGAGTTTGTGCTTATAGTGCAGAGCATTTTGACTGCTATCCTAATGCCACTGCTTGGCATTAGATAATGTTAGTAATTATGGTACAAATATTGTTGTATAATAAGGACAATCACCTATGCGCCTCCTGTGATTTCATGCATTTAGTAAGGTACACATATAATTCTATTGTATCATGTTTGAAACTAACCTACGGAATATGACACGAGCGAACAGTGTATAGCGTATGCGTGCGATTATGAAACAATGAAATTACAGAAATTTCTCAGGCACATAAAAAATTTCCTATTTCAACCGGAATCGTTTCAGTTAAAACTGCCTTACTGAACTTAACTTGAAAAGGTACATTAGATTACTGTGCGTAATCAGTCAAAGTATCATTAACGGAGCAGTGGAGGGTAGTGACAACTTGTGTCTTGTAACATGAAAATCACTGTAAATTATCGAATCAACTCTCTAAACGCAAAGTGAATTTCAATTGAATACCTGATGGAATGACTGAAAGCTGACAAGGTGCGCTGATTATTATGTGCATAATCGAAAACAGAAGTAATTTTTATACTAATGAGCTTAACCCTTAGTAAAATATTGTAATATATTAACGAGCATATATTAGTAACCCATTTCATAACGCCATGTCATTCATGTCGTGTAATATATTATGCAGACATTTAAATTATAGGTAGCAGTAATTTAGCACGCATTAGGTTAGTTTAGTACCAACTGCTCCTTCAATCAAATAAATCATTTCAATGAGTCTACTTGAGCGCTCTGTAATCATCATACACTTGTCTGCTTGTGTCATCTCTGCTTTATAGACATTTAAGTGGTAGGTATTTGCTATATTGCTACTTAAAAGAGCCGTAAAAGCTTGCAAAAAGAAGCCATCCCCTTGATACAACTTAGTTGGACTTTTCGTTTATAACTTTTTAATAAGTATTATTTATGACTACGTGAAGAGTTTCAAACAATTTCTTATTATGAGCATCATAAAGCGTGCACATATTTTTGTAACCACAAAAATAACTTTTTATTAACAAGCTAAACATTGACATCACATCGGCTCACATTGCTCAAAGTTAAATTATGCTGTGCAACGGTATTTTCCTTTTCATTAAAAACTGCATTTTTGCACGCTTGCATGCTTACTGCTTGCACAAAATACAGATGAAATGTTTAGAAAGCAAGTTTAAATGCGACATTCCATCGTGTACTTGAAATATTTTACTCCCCTCATCCCACTCGAGAATAATATGGCCAATGGATTATATTGGATCATACTTATATAGGACGGACTCATGTGATCCCCTTCTTTCAGATTTTATGAGGTGATGAGTAACCGCAAGCCAATAACTGAACTGTCATCACATGATGTGGCCTGATAGCCTAATATTTTAATAGCCCGTTGAAACATTGGAATTTCATAATAACACAGTCATATTATCCCTTATAGTAATTTAGATGTCAATTTTTTAGTTATAAAAACAATTCAACAAATTGTGTTGAAAAGAGAAAGAAAATGAAAAAGGTCGTGACTAGACAAACATGTGACCCCTCGACGGATGGCAAATGGCTAAATTATTGATCATGTAAAATTAAAGCATTTTTTCATTATTCATCAACTATTTTTTTACCTTTTAAATAATATCGAGCATTGAAGAAAAAAGTGTCTACTTACTAAAGTGTCTCAAACAAAACCACAAACGTCTACATGCTCAACTAACCCTCGACCTTTTGTGAGGAAATTCACAATCAGTTCAGTGAAGCGTGCCTTCTCAGAAGATATTTGAGCGGATATGAAACGAATTCATGCTCAGGTTTTTTTACTTCAGGGCACTGGCTTTCCATTTCGAAAACCATGATAAATAACCTCAACAAGCTCAAGTCAAATTTTTTATAAATCTCATTAGCTTACCTTGGCAGAACATTTCGTAGCCCATTTCTCACGGAGAGAAACGACTTTGGGAGAGATCTGGAACGTTTGCGATCAAATTTACTGAAGCTCTCGCTTCTCAAGGCGATCTTCTTCCCATCCAAATCCATGCATTTCTCGACAACATCATCAGTTCCGCGAAAGCTGACAGAGTGCAAGATCGGCTTGTGTCCCTGACTTTTATGTGGTTTGAGAATGCTCGCGTTGGCTCTGCTATAATTATTTTGACTAACATGATGATATTGTTGATACACTCCATTATTTCCGTAGCGAGCATTATTTTTCTGACCACTGGTTGGCGTGGTTGAAGCAATAGCCAACATCGTCAAGTTCTCATCATCCTCTGCTCCGTTCTCACCGTTTTCCTTGGCAGAAGTCACTTGGTTCCCAAGCTGCAGCACATGCAAACGAGCCTGTGTTTGCTGCACCTTATCACTATCATAGTCATATCCCAAATACTGAGCATATTCATCACTTAAAAGGGCAGTTTGAAAGCGGCCACCCCCACCATCATCATCAAGAATATTATTCCTGTGTGAAAAACTCGTTTCTGCTTCCATGAACAAACCCTTTCCTTGTCTTTCTTCAGTTCCTTCTGGTATCGTGCTCACTATCACTGAAAAGTCATCTGTATCAGCCCCATTACAGTTATCATAGTCAACTTGTTGACTATTCCATTGCAGTTGAGCAAAATTTAAGAAGAATCGCGACATTTTGTTTTTTAATCCTACACCACCAAACAACGACTTGTTATTATTGTCACTATTTAAACTATCAGCTGGTGATGAATTCTTGATTTGAAGCCAAGTGGAACTTCCGGTTGCCTCGGGGCTTACAACTGTGTGGTGGTGTTCCGCTGGCTCTCGTGCTTGAGTCACAGCTTTTTGTCCTTTTTCAATGCCGCTTCTACTAACCATCATCTTCGCGTGGTGGTGGTTGAGCTTGTCTTCCGACGACGCTGAATTAGATACGGATGATAGAGACGACGCTGGTCTATGATGGTGGTGAGGCTGCTGCAGAGTAACACCTCCTCCGGTGTTGCAATTGTTGATTGATCCATTATTATTATTATAATGAAAAGAATTGACGGCGACACCACCACCACCGTTCATGGTCTTTACAGGAGCTGACTTTTTATTGCTATTATTAGCATTGTCATTTGTCAAAGAGGAGGTGGTGATGGGATGACTATTTGGACCGTCTTTACCGCAATAATTGTTTGTCGTCCCTGATGTAATTACTTTAGCTGAGGATGAGGCTGTAGTTTGATGAGTTTTTGGGGTCACCGTACTCACCATGATTGGAGATGCCGGCCAAATAAGTTTTTGTTCGTCTGTAGTATAATATTGCTGATGGTTATCTGGCCCATCTCCATTTTCATTAGTATTATTGCAGATACGGTATAAATCATTGTAACTTGTCTCATCATCTTGATAGCTCATTCGGACCACGATGTTCTTGCGCTTTTGTGAAATATCGTTGTTGCCATTAAAATGTTGTTGGGCTACTTGTTGAGGCTGGTGGCTGCTGTGATCTGGCAGTGTACTACCATTTGTCACATGAGTTTGTGGTGAGCAAGAATAATTTGTTCCGTTCACTTGTCTTAACTCATCAACTAATTTCTGATCATTTTCATTGATACGGTATGTATTATTACTACCATTTATTCTCAATGTAGGTTTTGGGACATCCAAGCACCCTCCAAGAATATCTGGTGTGTTGAAGGAATTCATAACATTTGCACTCCTAGTTTCATCAGCGTGCCCATTATTCCGCCTGCTATCAGAAGCCTTATCAAAGCCATTTATCTTGTTAGTTGCAGCATGATCCTTGTTATTGTTATTATTATTATTATTGTTGGTTGTGCATGAGTTTTCATTTCGAAATCCCTCAAGAAAATCTGGAGGGACGGCAGCCACCATGACCCCACTACTGCTCCCATTTTGTAATCTTTCTCTTGATGAAATGTTTTTGGTACGCTCTATCCTCTGTTTCCTGTGGACGTCTTGATGAGGGCTACACTTCCTCTCTTTGGGTGATTGGATGGTTGTCGATGTCAATATGTCTTCGGACGAGCTGCTACTGCTGGAATGTAGGTTTTCCGTTGTGCCGAATAAAAGTTTAGCATTGCTTGAGGAAATGTCCCTGTGATGATGGGAAAACAATTTGTTTCGCGTTTGCCCCAGTTTGCTACTTCGCTCATGAAAACTTGCATGCAAGGCTTTAAGTGGTGTAATGAAACTACTTAATCCACCACCACCTCCGCCATTATGATGATGATGATGGTGGTGTTGATGATGATGATTATTTTCCCCATTTTCTGAAGGTGACTTTTTCCCATTGACATTATTAGCACCAATCACACTAGCACTATTAGGAGGAAGAATATTATTGACATTGCTATCGGCTACTTTTGGGGGACTTTTGTAGTTGACCAAATGTTCAATATTGGTTTTCGCTGGATCACTTCTAATCAACGCTTTTGTGAGTTTGGAACAACTTTTACTGGAGAAACTTGCGTACAGTTTGGGATTCTTGTAATTTTCCACTTTTGACCTAGAAACTCCAGATGTTAGTGGAGCCGAGGAGGAACTGAGCATGGTGCTATTTGTCCGTCTCACATTTGGCGTTTGTACCGAATCATTCCCATTTTTCGACACGATTGAACTAATTGCTCGGAAACTTTTTGCGTAGTTTGGACTAGCGGACTTGCGAGTATGAACTTTTTCTGCGAGTTGCAACAACTTGGTTTTATCCCTGATTGTGGTATCTGAGCTCGAAGTGGTTGCTTGTCCATTATTGCAAGTTTGCTGGTGTGAAATTGGGGATCGCGTCATTGTGGATGTTGCTGATGGCATAACTACTGGCTCAGTGGGAATGAAACGAGGCCGGCCAGTTGTTGTAGTTGTTGTGAGCACCTCCATAATATTATAAGGTGACGACTGCTGATAATGGTTGGAGGTATAAGGATGAAACTTTTCAACTATCGTTCCTGTTCACCACACGGCTGGTGGCGAAAATCACTCCTCTGTAACGAAATAAACAGAAGCACGTTGTTCAGTTCTGCAATTAGATTAGCTTTTTCAGGGGGAACTGATAATGGTTGTGAGGAATAAGGATAATGATGATGAGATGATAAGGTAGTATGCACATATCACAGGGAAGGAAATGCAAGGAGTGAAGCAGAGATATAAAAATACATGCATTCACATCTCTTTACGCTAACCATCATTATATGTACGCAGTAGGTAGGTACAATACCGTCTGTATTATGTAAGCTAGCTAACCACTTCTATTGTTGTTTCTTATTCGTCCTTAAAGCATAATTATATATGCTCATAAAATCCTTTCTGTATACTCTAGAAATGCATGGATCCGTGAATAAAAAACTTTTATCATTTTCTACACCAATTTTATACATCATTCCAAACAGTTAATGTATAATGAATCACGTATGAGAAAGATATATGTTTGCTACTTTGAGTCAAAAAGAATATTAAATGCTCTACAGGTGTACAACTACTATATAGTGCTGCGCTGCAGCAGTGCTCAAGTTCTAATTGTAATTGCACAAAACACCTTGACTTTAAAAGTAAAGAGTTTATGATTCCCAACGCACATTGTTTTATGGCTTAAAACAACACTACGATTTTGTTTACAAGCACGTAAAAACGCGTGTACAAACGTTGTATGCTACTGAACTAAAAAACTTTTATTGCATTCTGAAGATCATTGGTATTTGTACTCATGTTCTCAAGTACGGATCAGCACGACATGTCACGTTAAAGGTAAGTGTGCATTCCAAACTATTACCTAGAACCTAGAATCATATTTTTGCAGACACACAACACAAGTGTATGTAAATCTCACAGACTAGACGGCATGACTGATTGATACATGTTTTTGGAGGAGAAGTATATAGCATGGGAGCATGCACATTTAATATATCCATGCTTATGAGCACAGGCACTGCTGCGAAATACGAGAGAAGTAAGTAACGTCGGCAGTCGAAGAGTGAAAGTTCCTTCCCACATCATCATCATCATTTTTTAATTCTCAGTTGACCTGTAATCTTCATACCCCATTTTTATTCAATCATAAAACCCTTAATCAGAACTGCTACTCCTAGAAAATTAAGGTAGTCATTCAACAACAATAATTTTATACTTTCTTGTATGCATAAATTAAAGAGATTTTTATTAGTTTTATATCAATAAATTAAATTATGGGTGTATGTAAACATTTTATAACTTTATCTCGTTTCAATGCAAAATCTAAAAAGCAAGATTAGATCTTTTTTAATCATTCTCACGATTGACAGTTTGAAGGAGTGTATAATAGTATGTAATATGTATGCACATTATATGAACAGACTATCAATATTACTTATTGACACAAAAAGATTTTTGTACAATTATTACTACCTCTTCTTTCTTGCTTGTTACTGAAATAATCGTAATTTCTCATCTAGAATATATTATTCTATAAAATTGATAAAATTCTCCAATCAATTTTTCTGTCCTTCTGAAGATGTTATTTGTTCTGAAATTGCACAACTGAATAGAACTGATGTAAAATATATAATAATTATGTAAGCAAACTAATCATAATAATCAGCAACGCATGAATAACCTGATTTCAAAAATATGTTTGCAGCCCGTCACAAATAGAATATAGGATGGTCGAATCAATCAATATTGTCTAAGTCAAGACGAAGAAGCAGCAGCAGCAGTAACTGTTTGCCATTACCAAACTTTTATAGCATTGCCACACACACACGTCAAAACAGCACCGGCCGGATATAATCAACGAAAGTATGTGTGCAGTATGCAAGTGGAAGATGTCCTAATTATAGAATTTGTTTTTTGTAATGAGCTCAATCAAAAAAGCCTCTTCCTCACACATTAGGTTGACATGAATCTCCTCATTACATTCGCTCATGACTTCCTTATCATTCTCATCTTGAATCTGTAAGTAAGATGGATCGAGAAACGGAGAGCATGGGAGAGACCAACGTTTGAAAATTAATTGAAGAAAGTGACACCCAAGACGCACGACGACCAATGTTGCGACGAATGATGATGTTGCAGTCAACTATGCGACCAGACCAACTCATATACATATTACAGCCGTTGACGAGTTAAGAAAAAGATGCTAAAGAAAAGAACCTGTTCCTCCTTCCACCATAGCTCATAGTGTACTTGATGATGTTGGTTGTGACTTTGAGATTTGTGAAAAAATGAGAAGGCACAATTGCAAAAAAGTTTTGCCTCTCCCTACCCAAAAAACGACGCTTTTTAAAGTCGATAAACGATCAATCTCATTCACTAACGGCCGCATTGTTGAGCTAAGGAAGGACATGTAGATGAGTAGACGGCTTGACTACAGCCAGTCTGGGATTCAAGCGAAGGTTCATTTCGTTTTATTTTTCTTGAGGTTGGCTTTTCAGAAGCAAAGTTAACAAGCAACAGAGAGCTCCATAAATCTTTTTGAAAATCAGGCCAGTAATAAATTTGCTCTTGTTGTTATTACCATATGTCACACATTGTATTGTTGAACACAAAAAATTTTTATGAGGGATTGGTACCAAAAGACAAGAAACTTATTTTTGCTTCTGATGGACACAATAATAATGAGAATCGACAGCTTATCTCAAACTAAAGAATGCTGTCATCATTTTTTAAATGAATTTACTAACTAACGAGCAAACAATGTTTTTTTCTTACGTCCGACAACCAACATGTTAAATAAGAACAACATATATTTGTATGTATTCCATGGAATTATCATCATTAGAGTTAGACATTGAGTATACAACTATAGAATTTTTTTTACATTCCGGGCTACTTTTGGCCTTATAAAGTATTTTTTTTTACAAATTCTTCAATAAAAGTGTGCACAAAACACACTTCCCTGCTGCTCTATCGTGGTATCTGAAATTGATATCTATCTTTATAAAGCATTGTGCAATTGAGCATCTTTCTCTTTTGTATTTGTTTACTGAAGCGTTAATTATTTTCCCAGGCATTGTTTTGCCGACATAGACAGACAGGTTTCTTAAAATTGTTTTAGTTGAGTGAGTCTATAATACGCGAAAACCTTTTTCTGTACTTCCTTCATAAACTTGTTGGGTACCCTCTTCTCTTCATTGATGTTCTCACACATGTAGTGCAACAAAGCCCCAAATGTGTAAGATAGCGTCAGACAGCCTGCTTTTATGATTGCTAATTTTTGTGTATTTAATACTTTGCCATCGTTAATTTACGGATTAGTTTTGGGATTATTATAGATGAGTAATAATGACGATGTGCATCTACACGCTTTCTAGTTTTAAAATTTGAAATCGTCCCAGACCAAGTGTGTTGTTTATATCATGGGAAAACACTTGCTCAAATTGTGCAATCATAGACAGATTATCAGTTTTAGACTTCCTGAAAAAATGCACTCAAACCAAACTTGATAGTGGATCATAATATGAGCCCATTTAGGCAATTTTAGATCCATCATCATTATGTTTCATCATCATCACGCATGTTCTCTGTGTCTGCAAGACCTTAATTGAAGACTAATCGGGGATGCATCCGCTTAATTAGTGAAAATTACTTTGTTACTGGTAAGACAAAACAAAGTGAACCATATTATTTGTTTTGTATTTCTTATATTGCTGTCGAATGCAAGGTAGAAAGTTTTATGAAATTGTTTATATATATGATGATATACGACAGAAGATATGGTTATATAGTACCACGTGTATAATCTGTTCTATTTTTTCTACTGCAGAAACAAAAAAAATGCTCCTAACCAGCGCATTGATACTCTAGAGATAATTATGGCTACTGCACTTTTTTTATTACTAATTTACAACGACATCGGCCTGAATCTAGAACTAGATCTCGATAGATCAAAGACATCGCGAAACTGCGTATAAAACACTAATTGACTTGGCAAAGATTCCAAAAAACTGAGGGAACATGAGCACGACCAAACACAGCTCTAGATCTCCCGTACAGCATCAATCTGCATGTTGAACGCAAACATTTACCGAAACTGTATATAGCTTGAAAATGCGGCCTTCCTGAGAAACATGTTATGCATGTAGATAAGCTCCCGCCCAGAAGCAATAATGGATTAGCACAAAAAAAATTGTTATGGCAATATGCACTTTTTTGCTAGTTGGCACTGTAAATTTTTCAAACTTGTTTTAATGCATAACATACAAATAAAATAGATAGTTTACCTCACTAACACGAATAGATTACATACTTGCAGTAGTACAAAGCAATAAACAAAGGAATACAACTCCTGCCAGTGACAGATATCGTTTGGGTGCGTCAAGTTGAAGAATACTAATTAAACCAAATACACACCTCAGGAAGTCAATGTTCAGTCGGTTACAGTAACAGTATTTTTTCTTCAAATCAGTCAAATTGACAAGTACTGTTTATCTAAATTTGATTTGATTTATTATTAACGTAAACATGTCCAATATAACTTGTTAAAGACGGTCAAGAATGAGGCAGGCAGGAACAATCGCTCATATATTTTTCAAAGAATCGACCAGTCAATGAGACGTTTTCACACTTTGTATTTACAAGCTATTCCTGTTGTTTGCCGTAGGAAATGGCTCAGAAAGTAAGTTAATATTATGGCAAATTTAGCACTATTAAAAAAAGCACAAAATCCTGTTAACATAACATGCTGGCTATTTTTATTGCATGAGAAATAATAAACTGGTGCCTTGTCATAAATGTTTGCTTCTATAATCGTGTCTGCATCATCATCATCATCAAATCATAGTCGCCCCTGTATTGTATAACATTCTCTTCATCAAGTTTCAATTATAGCGTACATAATGTCATTATATATTAAATACTGGCAACTGACAGCCACTTATCATGGTCTTCTAATAGATATAATGGATACAGGTTACAGTAAATGCGATCTTAATATATTACTCTTAGATACTACAGGAATGACTTATACCACCATTAGCATGCATTTCCTACAATACACTATTATTATTTTTCTTACTATTAAACGCTATTTGTTTCCTGACATACTATTTGTTAAAATCGACATTACCAACCTACGATAAGAAGAATTACTTGAATGTGTTATTGGATTTTCCTTGATCTTCTCGGGCTCTTTATATAATTCGTCCCGTTTACATTGAGCGCAACGTAATGGTATGCTAATGTGCCAATAAACACAAACAGAAGTTATTCCACTCGACTTTTAAAATACTGTTCAGTAATGATAAGGGGAGTGTAATAATAGCAACACGATTGCATAATTCTTCCTCAGTTAATTAAATACAGTTATCTCATAACAAATCGCTAATAAATGAGCAATTTTTTGCTATATTATAATGTAGCAGATATGATGCCAGGGGTTAGTTGAAGTACAATGACGTTTTGTATGCGTACCTGCACAGGAGGGCGCATTACATTCCTGACACGAGAAAAACATGCAAGGATGTAATAAGTACATCATGATGGTCTTGGAATGTGAAAGAATGCTTCTTGGCATGTGCCATATTAAACAGCAAAACATAACTTGTTGGATTACAACTTTATGTTTTGCTATGATATTATTCTCTTGTAAATTTTTAAATATAAAACATTATACCCTACTTTATGCCGGGAGCTTGCTACTTAAGCATCCTTCTTCTTATTTTGCCAAAAGAAGGTTAGCTTTTATGAAAAGAGATTCTACTGCAGACATAAAATTTCTTTAATATGATGATTATTATGTTGAAAATGATGATGATGATGCACCTGTGTTGACTTGAGCCACATACAAAGTTTTTGTGTATCCAGTGCACTACACTACAGGTGCTCCTTCATACACATACTTGTGCTTAGGCACGAGTAAACAATAAGGCACGAGTGAGTAGTAATGATACTCAAAAGATGATGATATCATATTAGCATCTGTATCTGCTGCGTTTAGCGTTCTGCTGTGTTGCAGTTGATGACATGTTCACAACGTCAGCGTCAGGCTATCGCCGTACCATCTGCATCGTCTCAAATTAATGCTCAATCCAATCCACCTTTTCCCGTTTCCCACCCTCAATATTCATTATTCCACTTCCCTATTTTGTGTCTTGCCATGTGTGTGCTTGCCTTTGTGCAGTAAAAGCAGTGATGAGTGAGTGTACTCTACCTTGCGTTCATCAGAGGGTTTATTGTATAATGTTTGAAAGAAATTAACATTAATTTTTACCTAAAAACATAATGTGCTGGCTCGTTGCAAATAAACTATATAAAATATGCTCGCTATCTGTTCCGTTTAAGTATTGTAGTTAGTCGTATTGTTCTGCATTGAAAAAAAATGTGGCAACAATATCCCAGCTTCAGATGAGCAGTTGCCCATTAAATATGGCTGTTGGCTATTCAACAAAATTATGCGTGCACTTACAAAGTAATCAACAAGTCGTTTGCAGCTTTCCTGCTGCGGTACTCTTGTTACTTTTCGCCACAATATGTTTTATGAGCACTACCTAATTCCACATTATGAATTATCTATTTTTCCTTCGCATATAGTTTTGCACATGTGCTGTGCACTGCTTTCATATTTACATTTTACCAACAGTTTACACTTCTATTTACAAAAGAAAAATTGTTATTACATCTCGTGAAAAAAAATCTATCGCCAACACCGATGAATGCGAAAACACATAAAAAGTAAGGCCGTTAACAGAGGAATAATGCAACCAAAAGAGTTTGCATGATTTTGGTTTGGCTATACACATTATTTGTCATTAGGTCCACCGGTGGTATCGCTGTTTGCATATACGCTTCATTTCTTGTGACATGTAAATTGGCCACTATTATCCGAAATATGGCTATTCAACCTTGTTGAAAATAAAAAGACGTCGAGCTGTCTGTGAACGAGTCAGCAAGCATTGCACATTAAATCAGCTAGACCGCATTACTAACTGCCCATTCATCCAAAGCGATATTTGGGAAAATATGATCACTCACTGAATGGCTATTCCATATGCAATATTGTAATTTCATATTGTAAACTAAACCCACAAATGGGTAGTGAGAGAGATGATTATGTGAGGTTGATGTTGATGACGGTTTCGATCATATCCATATGGGATATGAAATGGAAATCTCCGCAATCAAAAAAGAGAAGTCACTATCACATTGAGAGAAAATTGCTTGCATATGACTCAGCGAATAGTAGTTTATCAAAATCATGTCACAATAATGCAATGCAAAAAATATTAATGAAATGCAAGGCAGTGATTTAGATGCTGAAAATACACACATTTCACAAACTCGTAGTGATGAATCATTTTTGCAATCACCACTACTAAATGGAATCGTTTTAAAAAGTTGGCAAGTAAATATACCACTGGCACTTGACTTTTTACGTATTATAATATTTGCTTATGCTCTTCTGGATTCACTATGATATAAACCAGGATGACTGACGACGAATGAGGGCATTGTTTCGGGAAATGACAGCGTGTAGAGAGCTACAATATATGTTGTTTAAAATCACGACAGTTTACCATAAAGAATACATTGAACCAATACGTACTTTTGCATATAATATAACAGTTTCTAATGCATTTCGGCGAATCTACAGTTTTCACTTGCAAATAAATTTCACTTACAACTTAGCCGCAATATTGATTGATGACGACACAGTCCCTGCCATTGACAGTTGGTAGCTTTGTTTCCAAGATTTACCAAGCTCTCAATTCATCTTAATGGCTCAATGTCCTTTCCCTTTACTTTTGAAATGACAGCAACAATACGAAAACTATTAGGCATGTTGGTATTCACTTCACAGTTGATACAGAAGGCAATGCGAAAAAAAGCTCCTCTTCATCCGATACTCACGTAGCCTACTTCATTGTATTGTTGATTGTTCGTTCTATCACACACACACGCGAGACAGAATGCTAATGCTCATATTATTGACAATGTTCTACTCGCAGGTGTCAAATATGTGTTATGCATACTTAATGTATGAAATAATCCTTGTGAATTTTCCCTTTGTTAAACTTGTCGTTGGTCAAAACGAGTGGACTTTTCTTGGAGTAACAAGACCACGAACTACTAGCAAGGGAAAACGGTATTTTGTTACACCCGTTAAAGTCACGTGCCAACCGAGATACTCGAAAGAGTAGGTAATTAATAGCTGCACAAGCGAAATGTGATTTATACGTACACTTGCTCACGATATTAGATTGAGAGCTCAAATCTTGTTAATAAATTAGTTTACACAAAAAGGATTAAACGAGCCCCATTCCTGTAATTAAACAATGTACACATTGCTTTGCCAGGTATACTTTTGGGACTATTATGAGGTATTGGTAATGCAAAAAAGCAAATCAAAACAGTCCATTCCCAATAATTTGGCAAGATATTATAACGAAAGTATTTTACCTACATGCACTTTGTTGGCATTTGGGTTCTTCTTGCAAAAAAAATGTGGGTTGTTCTGCGAAGACGGAAAACAAAAACTTGTACTTTTGACAGTCCCTATTATGACAATTAGCATCCTGACTAACAAATACTTGGTTGTGGAAATCAAGGAAAGCATTATTAAGCTAACAAGAAATGCATTTTAAAATTCTAGCTAAACATTCACTTTCGAAAAAAATGTAACATGATCCGTCTTTAAACAGCCTAAAACTATGAGCAAGGGGTCAAAAGTCTTTCGATCATGTATGTTAAATACTTTTTGTCTCACTTGTCGTGGACATTTTTTTTAACTTTCAAAAAATATTACTTGAAATTGAGACTCGCATTTATAACTTAATGCATGCACTTACAAAGATTATACTATTATTGGTAAGTGAGAGAAAAATGACTGTCCTATTAAGGATTATCGTTAGTGGGCTTAAAAAAGGAGTGAGGTGATGGGTACAGAAAAATGGATGATTTTTGCATGAGTGAAATTTTTTTTCACTTGCCTTGACTGTGATATAGAAGTTATATCATGAAATGAAACCCTTGTGTATTATTCTTATTAAGCCCCCCAGTTGTACTAAACTAAAGCTTGTGCATTTGCAAAAAAAAGTAACAGAAATCAGCAAAGCGTGTAGCCTTTTGTCTTTCCTTTTCTGTCATTCTTTTCTTGAGCACAAAAAGGATCCACATGTTAAAGATGTGAGGTTGCCGTAATTTATCGTTGAAGCTTTCGATCTGTCTAACGTTTCACATTCATTCAGTTCGAGCTAAATTTGACTACTAAATTGTATGTATAGAAATAAGTATACATATCTCCATCGTAAATTAACAAGCAAATGTATCTTGGCACAGCAGAACCTACTTTATATATCTAATGCTTTCGTAGCTTTCAGTCTGTTTGTCTAGGGAAAAGTGCATTTTATCATGTTCATTTATTACACTTTAATGCGATATGCAAACATGGAGGTATGCCTTACAGGAAAGTGTTTATGTACGTATGCACACGTCATAAACAACCACTAAATCATCAATTTGATATAAGCAGACGAAAGTCACAAACAAAAATGATTGGATTCAACACAGCAGGGCTCCGAGAAATCTCTTGATAAATATAGGCATGCAAAGTATTGGTAATTTTCACTGTCTGTACTGTATAGGTATATTTGTTTGTCAATAAGAAGATGAAAAGAAAACCGCAACTCCAAATAATATCAAGTATACATAGTTTTGCACAATACGATATTAAGCATGCATGTCATCTTCAGTTTGTTATTTGGTATCAGTAACAGTAGTCTCGTTTGGTGTGTTTTTTATCTCAATGCAATGACATGTGTACCTAGACGAGCACCTATATAGCATGTACGGTGTATAAGTACTACAACAGCAGTATATCACATATTTTATTACTTTTGCATTTGTATTCGTTAAAATGTTCTTCAGCGTCAATTCTTTATCTGCTCAACAACTTTTGTAACCTAATTTCCCTTCATCTGCATCCAGTTTCAGATTGAAGCGCAAATGTAAGTGAAATAAATAATTAATAAATGTCATCTCACTTGTTGACTGTATAATCCGGCTCACTACCACCATACATGATTGCTCCCAAGTCCCAGACAAATTTGCGAACCATGTTGAGCTCAGATACAGGCGACAGAAGAGCGACTCCACTCCTAATGCTAATTTGTTCTTTGGTTCACTGCCCCACTTGGATTTTTAACGATTTGATTTTGCAGTTTATTTTAAGCTCGATCACAAGAACTTGCTCAAGATCCTTATAATGAAGTAATGATGTGGGTGATTTTTTCCATTGGGAGGATGAGCAAGAATTGTAATCAAGAGCAATGTTTCTACTCCACTTGTTGCGTCAAAGCAAACAAAAGAAGTATTTTTGTTTGTACCGAATTACAGACATGGGAGGGGTGCGGTGGAATAAAGCATTTGCATCATTTTGTTGTCAACCTCGATTGCCAATTCACAATTGCATGCGTAAAAAATAACTATGCGCATTGCACCATAATATTTAAGATTTGGAGGAGGCGGATATCATCACGAATGTGTGGATGCACATCATTAATGGTCTTGACTTGACTGCACACAATAATAAAGCAACGCATCTTCGTTTCGTATGCAAAAAGACTGTGGTTACACGGTAGTGGTTTTAAACGGAGTTTAATGAATAAGTGCAATGACAAAACAATACAGTATTATTCTTAATCTGTTTTTTTTCTAAATATTTGTAACGGTTATACAAGGCATTTGCGGAAGTGTGAAATATTTCTGGCACCGGTTAGCAAAGTTATTAATGGGTGCACACACAGCGGTATATTTGTTTGAAGGAATGCGACAAAGTTTGAAAGATGAGATTCTTGGGAGAAACTGAAAAAGCGTAATGATCCCTTGTGAACATGTTATTATGGTATATGTATATCTTCGTTTTTATGCACGCACTTAATCCTTTTTAAGGAAGTACTTAGGACCATGTAATTACTGTATAAACCCCTGAATTTCAGAGGTTTTAAACAATTTCCGACCATTTTTCTTCATCTGCGGCGTCAGATGTTCCTCTCAAATGCCAAGTTCAATAGTAAAACACAGAAAAGGATATATATTATTACAGGGTTTTGCATAATAATGGAATTTCACTCAAGTTGGGTAGAAATAACAGGTCTCAAGTAGAGGCCGGTGCATTCTCATGCAAATCATTTTTTGGTTGCATCTCTCTCAATTTTTTCCACGAGGAAGAAAAGTAATTTTCTTGACATACCTAAGTCTCTCAAGTCTCAAAGTCTCAAGTATGCTATTATGAAGTATAAAAGTGGGCACGGAAAGTTTACATGTCACGCTGATGATGATGATAGGAGGAATTATCTATTCTATATACGATTTTGAATATAATTTTTTGTTAATAAAGTATTTTCATGATAACTTTTAAAATACCTTTATTCAACCAAAACCACACATCCATCCATTCTCATTTTCCGGCATAAGTTTCCCGTTGTTATTGCCAGATTTTTGAGCATCTGTTATAAGAATGATGAATTGCATCATAGCCAAACATGCAATATCCCATGGTTCATCATATACCATCATTCTAATTTCCATACTTAAGTTGACCGATCAAGTGAAACGGTTTGGATGGATGAATGGATGAGAAAAGTGAGAAAAATTTGGCCGTTTTGATTTTAACACTATTTTGTCAAGCACTCCTTAGGTGGAGAGATTTCATGAGAGATGTGTAATAGCAAGAATGCTATTATTAAAAAGTAAATCCTTAACATTGAATCAACTTATTTATGCATCATGCAAAAAAAAGAGAGGAGTACCAAGTACCAGTGTTAATATTATGTGTCTGCCGAGTAGTGCTGAGGAGAAAGAGAGAGAGAAGTGAAGACTGGGACATTCTTGGCTTGAATTCAAGTGCCAAGTCCATTTATGCATATGTAAACGACCAACCTGAATATCAACTAGCTATATATGTATATTTAAACATGAAATTCTTTGTTGATATTATTGTTGCATCGTAGAAAAAACTCATGTTAGCATTGCATTGCAACTACACAGATGTGTGTGTCCCACCCACATTTACTGTCAGAAGTTTCAACTTTTTACTCGTTTCAAAGTAAAGTTCTCCTTTCTTTCGCAAAGAGAAAAAAGTAGGATCCGCTTGCACAGACCTAAATGAGCGTCGAAGACATATGTATGTGTAGGTTTTTACAATACATTGTAGTTTCATCATATCGTCATCTGCATCATCATCATCAGCCCAGCTGAAACTGACTTGAGTCAAGTGTGAATGAATCCGTAAGTGAGCAGAGCCAAACTAAACGCCTTGGACTTGGACATGACCCTCAATTAAATTATATATATGACAACCTCGTTGTCATTAAACCAGCCCTTGCCTCACATGTGCTGAGCTTATAGCTTTGTACTCTTTTACCATCATCACCAAATTAGTAAAGTCGCAATAAGAATGAATGAGGGTATTCTTCTGGTAGCGAAAGACAAGGAATATAAAAGGCTGTTGCGCGCCGACCGGTAGATCGTAATATGCAATGGAGTTACTGATTCACCAGATCCGGAATGAACTACGCAGTGTGGTGAAGTAAGGGAGGCAGGGCACCCAAATGCAACTCGCTTATAATCACTAGATGAAGGATAAAAACGCAACTGTTCATCTTGTCAGTATTTATGAAAGGTGTACTGCCAATGCCATGCATCAGAATCAAAACGTCAGTTAGCCCTAGGTCATATAGGAATACACCTAAGAATGCATCTATGCTATAAAAATATCATGTACCATTCATATCTGTAGCTGAAACTGTGATGATATACGAATGCAGCATCACACTTTGCATTTATATTTTTGTATGAATAACATCATACCATTTTATGGCAGATTTATCTGGATTTTTATTATGATTTCATTTTTGCGTCTACTCCAATTTTATCTTGATGGATCTAAGAGATAAAAAATTACCTCGCTGTTACCGCATTTCCCCTTCCGCTGGTTTTCCTTCGAATCTAGTGAATGCTCTCGCTATATTCCATACTTCATCCAAGAACGATCCATTTTTAAGTGAACACGTATGATATGATGATGACTATATCCTCATTTCACTGATTCGCATACGTATTTCATGTGTTTAGAAAATTTAAACTTTATCACAATGAATTACCGACGATTTCACCTGGCACTTTAAACAACCATTTACCTGTCAAAAATACCAATTGTGACATATAACATTGCACCTTTCTTAAAATGTTTGCGTGTTTAAGTTGGGAGAAAATCTTTTAATATAAAATGCCGAACTCTCATGAAGCTAAATTTGAATATAAATAAATGTTGTATGCCATCCGAAGCGTACTCAAAAAGTTTGAAGCTTTAATCGTAGTCACACTCACTTCAAAATATTACTCACTGAACGGTACATATTGATGCATGCATGAATGTGTGTGCTCCACAATTTTCTGCGTGTTTTCCGAAGTCTATGACCAAAACAAGGAGAGTGCAATCACACCAACACAAAATGAAAACATTCTCACAGACACACGCAACTCTTTCTCACACTTGTTGCGCTTCCCACGTCCGTCCTGAGTATAGGATTTGGAGTAACGAGTTCCTAATTCCAGTTGGAGGGTGAAAACCAAGAGTTCATATAGCCAAAACAGCCTGCCCCGAAAATCAGATCAGATACGGAGGTTCCAATTCCTGTGGGAATGTTTCCTTTATCACTTTCTGTCACATTTTTACGTACAGCCACAACTTAAAAACTGTCCTGGTTCCTTTTCTTTACAGACATAAAATGAATAATATGTATCATTTTACTCGTAAAAAGTGTCCAGTTAAAAAGTAAAACGAAAATATTCCTCACTCAAACTGACTCATTTTGACAGTCTCATCTACGTATGCATGAGTCTCTGTGTGTGTCGCAGACGGGTATGGATACAAAGGGAAAATGAGTTTTTAACAACAACGAGAGTCTTACTTACACACTGTGTACATGTGTGTAGAGGGGAAAACTGTCAGACTTCTTCTGAAGGATAAAAACATTCGTTAAAATGGAATTCCGACGAGCAAAGAGGTAGAAAAAAGTGCTATGCTGTTTGCTCCAATGTAATCCTAGCCAGAGTCGCTAGAACACAATCAACAACAGCGGTAACCATTTACTCACTCTTGTGTATGACTATATTCCCTGTGTGTTGAAATGAAATGAAAGAGACGACTGATGAAGACGAGCTTACTCCTTGCTGTGCCACAACACACGAGAATCCCCAGGCAGAGCCTACTGACTAACTTGTGCCTTTTTTACTAGTATTGGGTACTACTTACGTGCATCATCAACCATCCCATGGTACCTTTTCAATACAATGCAATATGCAATGCTTAAAAGAGCAAGAATTAGTAACAAACTGATGTGATACGATGAAGCCAACATCACACACACATACCATACCTGTTGGCAAACTGAAAGGGACTTATCGTCTCGTTGGATATTTCTGTGGGTAAAGAGAGAGAGAGACGAGTCTCATTATTATTGCTTTGATATTACATATCATGCATACAAATGTTGGTGCAGTTGCATTATATTAACTTGAGCCAGTGCTAAACTAATAATGGAGATGAGTAAAGAGTTTTCTATATACTGACGGTCGGTAGCGAGCGAGCAATATATGGCAAAGGTAGAAAAGTTGTATGACAAAATGATGCACATTAATCAAACCAAGGTACTAATAAAACCTAGTTGTTGTACATGATGTAGGTTTATTTTTAACAAAATGTATCGTTCTTCGTACAAACTAGGAGGTTAGGATACAATACGCGATGCAAGAAACTACTTGGGTTTGCGTTGCGAATCACTTGAAGTTACAGTCAGATAAACCGTAAATTTGATACAACTATATGATTATTGTCATTATGATAGTTTCAATGCTGAAGTGATTTTTAAAATGATTGATCTTGATGCAGAGTGTTTCAGGTGAGAAATGGAGTGGGCATGCACAAATGTAAAAAAAATTGTACGTATAATTCTCCTTAAGGCTTCTTGATATGGTCCACCAATCAATGAGATCTGGCTGCAAGGTAAAAAAAAGCTGAGCTATTGAATGTGTGGAAAGGATTTTTCTTGGTGCGAATGAATGCAGTTGTTGGATGCAGATGAGATCTGTCGATCGCTTTCATTCTTTTGTTCTATCATTCATTGTATTTGTTGTTAAATAATGCAAAGAGATTGAAAACGCATCAGAAATAGAGAAATTCTACCTTCTCTTTGGCGAAGAATGAAAATGTTCAGTTGTGTTTAAGGGTCGGAGGAAGGTATCAGCTTTAAAACATCTTGCTCTTTTAATCGTAAACATGAAACTGTCTTTTCATACGTACGGCAACTGTGGTGCATGTTGCATTCAATGCACATTTAATTCAACAGCACCCACAGGAGATTTTTTCAGGAATGATGCAGCTATGCACATAAAATGGTATGAACAACTCAGTGTCTTGTTTCAATATTAAGGCCTACCTCGATTCAACTGATATCAGGATGAGTATAAAATGTTGCTGCTGCACCAGATGAACTTTTCGAGATTCCTTGAATACCGAAAATGTAAACTTGTGTAATATTTTAACTGCAATAACTGATAGGCTTCCCAGTTTAGTAGTTCTCCCATCCTTCCAATAATCAGATTACGGGAAAATCCCACTTGCTTAGAAAGACTTACCTTCTCCATTTTTGTCACCAAATCTCTTTAATTTTGTCTTTGTACTGCATTTTGTTTTTATAAATTATTTTTGCCTTTTCTGTACACATTGCCTACTTACGGACACCAAAAGTGGCTTGTGGCTGAGCAGGTATTAAAAGCGAGTGACGCTCCCAGTTCTTTTGCATGGCATAATTCAACAGGTCGCTATAAGCATAGTGTAATAATGATTTCATATACTCGCCTAGTCAAGTACATAGGATACGAGTAAATACGAGGCGCCGGTAGGTATGAAGCTGATGAAGGGATGAGTAAGTAAATGAATCAGCGCTGACAATGACTAACATGCGTACTTTGAATAGTAAATGTGTAAGCTTCCTAGCGTCCCTTTTGATAATTTGATGATTTCACCTTTTACGATGAATTTTATGTTGGGGTTTGGGCAGGACTTACGTATGTGCATCCTCCTGTCCTGTATTATTCAATTTTGCTCACTAATCTCATAAATTGTTTCTTGTTTTAAGGCAATAGGAAAAACCAACTTTTCTATGCAATCTTTTGGATAAATTAGCAGTAAGTTGACAATGATGGTAAACAGCCTATAAACCCAGCATATGGGAGCACTCTGCCCATTGCTTGATTGAAAATCCATAATTTAGTAAATCATAAGAACACCATACCTCCAGCATTTTAGAAATGACCAATAAGGAACCTATCAAGAATTATGATTGCTTGACAATTGATTGTCAATCATGCATGTATTTTCCTCATATTCGATAATACTGTATACAAAATGCTGTGCGAGTACTAGCCAAATGTTAAATCAGCTTCCGCATATTTTGCTAATGAAAATGGTATAATGGTTTATGAAGTTGTAGCGAAAAGGGGATACGTATTTACGTTTGTCCAAGAGTAACGTTTGTAATATGCACTCTATGGCTGGTTTAATGATGTAGTGAAGCTCCATTTCAATGCCAAGCGATGATGCTCATTTATTGCTCACTCTTGAATTTTAAGCGTAATTTATGCTGATCTTCAGCACTGCTGCTGCCAAAACATTCATATTATGGTGCTTAACTATAAATATGTAAATACATATGTAATGCACGTATCTTCCCTTTCCCTTTAAAGTTTTGACATGCAGATGCAACCCCAATCTCTTAACAAAATCATTGTCAAGTAACAATTTCAACATTTAAGAATACGATGATCTGGTCAAAGATTGCCAATACTAATTCATCACTCAAATTTCCTATAATGTTTACCAGAGACGAACGAGTTGTGACTAATGACTTGAATAACCTTTCCTAGCCATATTCTTGCTTTGTCTATTTTTAAATGCAAAACAACAGAGGACATGGTATAATCAGTGATTTTTAACAAGAAAGACATTATATAGCATTGTCGATACGTCGATAAATCACTCACCATTCTTGATGACAAGATTAATTAAATTACATACCAATTGCATGCTCAACATGATCGGTATTGACTAAAGGTCAAGATGATAGATAAGAAACACGAAGAGTTTAAAATAGAGTGGAAAACGTTAGACAATGTAAGGACATGTTATCATCTGCACTATCTGTCAAAGCTGAAATGGTATGGAACATAATAAAAGAAACATCATGAAGGAGATAAAGGAGCTCTTCATCTATGTCCATCATGCTAAAAGTTATGTGTTTTTTAGTTATATGGATATTTTTATGACTATAGTTTAAATAATCATTGAGAATCGCGGTTGTACAAGGTTAAAAATACTTTTATTGTCATTTATACTAGTTGGTAGACGGTCATCGAGAGCTATTGGCACTCACGTTTCTTTTTCTTTTTACTTTTTTTCTTACTCTTTTTAGATTTTTTATGTTTTTTAGACGAAGGTGACTGATATCTTGACTTTTCGGATTTTCTTGACTCAGATTTCGAATGCTTACCTACTTTATGCTTCCGTTTGAATCGGTGCTTATGCATACGGTCGGAATGACTAGCTAAAGTTAACTCTTTTTCATCATTCATTAATTTTCTCGTTGGTGTTGCTGAAGAGGTTTACCGTGTCCTCTCTGGTTAACTAAATCGGAACTAAGTCGAGTAGAATTTGACTGCAAATCAGGTATAATTGAAGCAGGTACTGCACTATGTCGTTGAACGTCCTTCCAATCATGGTCTGCTTTCACAAATTCTTTTGTTGGATTTCTAAATACATGGAGGTAATTGCAAGTTCGTCCTTTAATACAGGCTTTCCTTAAAAATGACCACATATTGCAGATCTCCAAGAGTCAATCTTTATAAATTGCAGTGAAAGCTGTTTCCCGTTGTAGAATCGACCGTTAAACTTTTTGTACGCCTGCAAACAATTAAACAATGCCATGCTTCTTTAAACACAATACTCATATTATTAGCTAAGGAATTTCATCTAATGTTCACAAGAGTAATTTGATTTGGGTACCTCAACCGATTCTCGAATTGATTCATATTGTATATAAACATTTCCTCGAAGATGAGGTTCCAAGTTCCGACAAACTTTAAATTGGATGACAGTTCCGTGTTTTCGGAATTCCGGCATGACATCGTCATAAAATTCCCTGGTCAAAATTATTATATCCCATATAATTCAGATGCTATAGTTGTGGGAGACATTTGTGCATACAAAAAATTAATGTCTTACAAAAACTCTTTGTGTAGCTCATCATCTTCGTATTCCAGTCCTAGATCGGTGTCATACTCATCCCTTACAGATTGTTCCAGTTTAAAATGTGAAAAGAAGTTGGGTATGAGAATTGCCGTGCTTAGTGTTGGTCGAGGATGAGACCTAAGAATGATTAAAATGATTATACTCTCCGGCATATGTAATTTACAATATGTTATATCATAACTTGAACATACTTTGTACATCGGTCATAAAACCGACATGCTGCAGTCCTTGAAAAGTAATGGCATACTTCCACATCATCATCAGTGACTATATCGGGCATGAGGTACTTTGTAGGTGGTGTTTCAATATCCTTAAGAAATTCCAATTTATCAAGAGTTAATGAGCACAAAAAGTAAATTATCAGCCAATAGAGTCACTTGAATAGTACTTCTTACCCCGGATAAGAAACTAAGGAACTCGTTAAGCTCCGCTTCCTACACACAGTACGGGAGAAAGAATTTTAAAATTCAAGATTCATGACACTTGGAAATGGAACAACTAGCTCAAGCTCTGAGTTATTCCAATGAAGCTCCTCTGGATTAAACTTTTTTAATCTTTCGCATTATAACAGGTTAAGGAAAATATTTAAAATGGTGATATATGAAAAGCGAATTATTGTAGCATAATAATATAACTAGTGCTTTGAAAAATATTAAAATTCAAAAGTATGAAACAGGGATACGATATAGTTTGGAGCCCTCTGCACAGAACCTGTTTCTCTTTGGCAAGTTTTTCTAAACGTTCCTTTTCTTCCTTCAACTTCCTTTGTTTCTCCTGCTTCATTTCCCATTCTTCTTTGATTTTTCTCTAAAACAATGAATGATATACAAACAATAGTTAGAACAATTATGGAAATTCATTAAAACTCAAAATGCTGCTTGCAATTTTGACATACCTGATTTTCTGCTTCAATTTGGGCCATCCTTTCTTCCTCTGCTTTCTTCATGGCACACGCCAAATCGGCTTGATGTTCCCTTTCCTCCCATTCCAAATGGGATAGAAAGAAAGTTGAGTCAACACTATCTTCATCGTCTTCATCAAATCCATTTTCCCTGGTTTCGCAAGCTACGTCTTCCTTATCACACTCTCTGAATGCTGAGATTCCTTCTTGAGTCTTAACTGCGCAATTTGCTGTCTCTTTGTTTTGCGTCTTAACTTTTTCACCAGCTTTCTCCAACCTCGTCTATCCTTGCCCATCGCAAGTTCTCTTATTTAGTCGCTTTGTTTATTTGTCCATTCCTTATGAAATGGCAGTCTCGGCACGCTACAACAAAAGCTGTATACTTTGTAACTCTAATATAATTGCTTTGTTAAAACTTTAAAGAGTAACTTGACAAGCAAATTTCCAATATGTGATGTAAATGCTTTTGCAAAGTGTTGTTTTTCAATTTGCGTTTGTTCAGAGACCACTTTTCCGCCTGATTTCACAATTTTTTACTGAACTTTTTTTTTTTATACTTCATATGCAAATGATTATCTTTACTAAACCTGTAAGTTTGCCAAGCTAGGTGGAAATCGCAATGGATAGCCAGAAAAAAATCTAGTTGAACAGTTTTACTTTGATATTTTAATTCAGTATAGTATTCAAAATCATTTAGTTAGGTGAAGTCAGGTTTTCGGTTCAAATATAAAGAACTAGTTGGTCGTTTTTATATGCGACTTTTTGCAAGGACGATTAATGCTCATAATTGCTCATTAAATTGGCGTAGCTTTACACAATCATTTTGTTTTATTGTCAACCCCAAGTAAGTACAAGTATTTAAATTTGATTTTTTTCCGTGCTTTATGACGTAATGAATCTTATTAACGATGTAACATTATTAAATAATGAATTAGGTAAAAAGCGTTTTCATTGTAATAAGCATGTCTTTTGGTTCTATTTAAATCTGAACCAAATACTAATAATAGCTCCGGTTTGGAAGTATACACAATTGAACTAAATACATAAAATTCTAAATTATAACTTAAATGCCAATAAATGGCTCAACATCCAGGTTACATGCTGCATAAATAATGTGATTACGAGACAGGTCATTAAATTCTATTTAAAAATCTATTTTCATACAATTCTGGTATACCAGTAACAGTTACAATTACAACTGCAGCGATTGTGTCTTAATTATTTGGTACAAGTAAAAAATTATGAATTAGGAGCAAGGTGGTCGCAACTCTGGAAGAATGCTTTCTCTCGGAAACCGTTTCAGAAACTCGGCATGCCATTCCTCCGTGTAGCTAAATATTTTTATTTTTTCCATCGTCTTTTTAGCAAATACTCCTTTGACGAAATTGAAAGCAAAAGTGAAAATCCAAGGAGCTATAAATGTAGAGTACAAAACTTAAATTAGCATAACTGGATAGACGACAGCAAACCCCCTAAAAAATCCCTTACGCCTTACCATTAATTATGTAAAGTGCTTTTATAATCTCTGGAAAGCACTGTTCCATCTTTTGAAATGAGTTGTAGGCAAATTTAAGAGCTGTGAAGTAATGTGAAATTCTCCATTACATTTTAAGCCCCATTGTTCTACTATTATATTATATTGTGAAGTGAGTGTGGTGCACATTAATCACGTTACTCTACTCACAAGCAATATGTGTACTTTGGGCGTAAGTAAGCCCATCCATATCTAATATCAGGTAGCCTGGAGTCCCGCATTCCTTTGTTGTAATAACACTTTTCTCCATAATGGTATACATATAACGTAGCATTTGCTCAGTTTCTCCGTTTTCTAGTAGCTGTTTTACAGGCCATTTTCCGACGAATAGCCAACAAACTGAAACGAATATAGGACATCAATTAACTTTAG